>JYFJ02004669.1:0-30335 GCA_000934665.2 Catajapyx aquilonaris | reverse complement strand
TTCCCAGCGAGTCTGGAAAGCGAGAACAGTTTTCCTTGATTTCCCCAAATATGACCTTATGTGATATGTGCCCTTCTGCGCGCGAGCTCCTCAATTAATGTCACATAGAATAGTGCCATATATGGCACTATTCTATAAAGTAAATTAATGAAATAAAGGAGTGCAACAGGCTTGGAAAGTAATGGAGGAAGAGAGGCTCACATGTTGCATCACGCATGTCAATTGTGTTCCTCTTTTGCTTTTGGAATACACTATACAGTGGCACATTCTATCGCTTGAACATTGAACCTCCAAGTACGGGAAAAACAGGACTGTCAGGACGCCTAACCTCAAAAAGTGGGATGACATTTGAGCGTCCCTAGACAAACTACGGGGGCGGCAGGACAGGAGCCTAAAAAACAGGACGTCTGGTCTGATCTTAGGACAAAAAATTACATTAGGTTGTGTTGGGGACACAAGCCACAGCATTTCCGGGCTCAACCTACATTAAGTTTCACTTTTCTCGACTATAATGGTGGGGGCATGCAGGCGTGGATACGTCTTTAAAATCGAATCAGGGGGCATGCAGGCAAACTCGAGCGTTACAGAAAAGCGTCGGTTACAGCAGACTCGGTTAAAGCAGACTATAACGCTTTCCTGTAATGCTCGAGTTTGCCTGCATGTCCCCTGATCTGATTATAAAGACGTATCCACGTCAAAATGGTTCAGGTGAACAGTATGAGACCAGTCTGTCACCTCTGCTTCGGCCCGTGTGGTCCATTCATACATTTACCACTCCCTAACACCCCCCCCGCCCCCGCGCGCCAAGGAGGGACCTCCCTAGTGAAGCCATGGGACCCCACGCCACTGATAAAGGCAGCATCCTTCCTCAAATCACCCTCACTTCTCTCCCAGGATAAATTAATATTCATTATTACTGGGTATGTGATTTCAAGCTACTAGACATACACTGTACTCCCGATTATGCGTGCTCATGAATGCACGGATGTCCAGATAATCAGAAAACACTATCATCCAAAAGTGGTGCCTTAAAATGAGCTATTCACAGGTTTTTAATGAACTACTGTACATAGCGTTAGCGTATATTGGTTTAAATAAGGTATAATCAAAATAATAAAATTTACCATACATTTTTAGTTTGCCTTCTGGATCAAGTGTATATTATAATAATAATAATAATAATAATAATAATAATAATAATAATAATAATAATGGGCCAACCTCCTTAAATATCAATTATAAAGTACACCAGCCCTTTGACACTCCCACCCCAGCTTTATCCACAACTCTGTGCTGTTAGCTCCTCTCTACCATCGAGGGGGAATTTTCGCTTCGGCGCTGGCATAGTCCCAACGGGAAGCCTTAGACGGTGGTGGTCCCAGTGGTGGTCAACTACAACTTGAAGCCTCCCAAATACGGAGAAAGATGCAGGCTTCCTACGCCAGCCCAATGCACAATGAATAGTGTGGGATGGTGGGGGAGGCAAAGTGGTGCTGCGGTAACGTACGCGCCCACGAATGTTAAGGTCCCGGGTTCGATCCCAGCCCGGGGACACCCCCTTCATCTCGTGCAGAGTTCATTGGGTCACCTCTGGCTTCGTCTCGGGTGGTATTTCCTACAGACTAAACCACCCGGGGGAGTTCACTAAAAATGGCCACATAAAGACATTGCACTGCACCTTGCACATCCCCTCCTGTCATCCTGCCCATGGGCCCGGGCGTTACGTATTAAGGCTCCAATGTACACGACGAAAATAAATAAAGGTCCGTGCTACATACCTCTGATGAGGTCAGCACTACCCGGGATTATTATTATATATATATTATTATAATAGTGTGGGATGGTCGTTGGCACTGCTGCTGGGGCCTGAGCATATTAAAACCGATATTCTAAGCTTGTTCAAATCTATGAGAGCTTTTCCACCATCAGGACTGCCACCGTCTAACGCTCCTGGTTGCAACTACACCAGTACCAATGGGTGGACGAGCTAAGCGCATGCAAAATGGGGGAACATGCCCGGACCTTACTATAAGACCATGCTGTATGCTCATGCCACCATGATGACTGCTTAGTACTCAGATCAGCCCCCAGTCACTCTCCCTCTTTCTTACTTGATCTCCCCCACCGAGGGGGGTTTGCCACGGACGGCGCTCGAGTCAAGTGCAGAGATAGGTGGTGCCTTCCTTAGGGCCAACTCAGCACCATTTTGGTCGACTCCAATTGGCTGGGGTAGTAAAGGCCTCCTACACTACCCCAGCCAGTCAGAGTCGACCAACACGGTTCACAGTTGCCCGGTAGGTAAGGCGCCACCTATCTCGGCACTTGACTCTAGCGCCGTCTGTGGCAAACCCCCCTCGGTGGGGGAGATCAGCTAAGCTCACGGGGGTAGCCAGCCCCCCGCAACTAGCTCTCTTTTCCCGTGCGCTTAAAGCTGGTCCGCTATCCCCAGATGTAGAGTCCGAAACCTGATAGAGCCCTGTATCAAATCGCATTCTGGCGGATGGCTCTGAACCGTTCTGAACCTACCTATATTTCCGACTCCCAATCAGCTCCTGTTTGCAGATCCACCCATCAGCCACCAATTGGAATGGTCTAAATGCCATTCGGGTGGCTGATGGTTGGATCTGCACACAGGAGCTGATTGGGAGTTGACAATATAGGTAGGTTCGGAACGGTTCGGAACAGTTCAGAGACGCCCCCCCCNNNNCCAGCTAAGCGCACAGCCTTCCCCGTATAGCTAGATAGGAAGTTTGGGGAGGAGAGAGAGGGAGAGAGAGAGAGAGAGAGAGAGAGAGAGAGAGAGAGAGAGGAGATATAGGATATAAAACTTGTGTATTCCTCAATTTTACACCTCAAAAAATTATGCACTTTTCACAGGTCAAATGAGACGCTGCACTATTGGGAAGACCCGTAGAAGTGGCTGACACCTGGCGGCTGTCTCGGAAGCTCATTCATGGCTGACAAGGGGGGTTGCTCTCCTAGTCCAGCCATGCGTGGGAACGAGGAAAAATGGAGTAAAGTGGTGACAAGTGACAAATTATGTTTCGTGGCGGGATGAAACTCGAAGTTCTTATGTATCAGTAGCCTGCCACCTGCTGCCACTCATAGCTAGAATGGTATGACTCGATATATGGGCGAAATGTTTATCCTGTTCCCAACCCCTGGGTCACCTGCATGTTTATAAAGTGTCTCAAGGAAGTCGGGGAAAGGGGAATCAAAATAAGATAAAAAAAGATAAGAAAAAAACAAGTCAAAGTGGGAAAATTTTAGGGAGAAAATTCACATGAAATCTACGTAAAGCATTGTATAGTGCGGAAAACCAAACGACGATCTGACGTCATCGTTTCTTACATTGTTGCTTTTTTGTTGACACTGTTTACTCATATTGTTCTGTCTCCTGTGAGGATATTTCCGTGGAAACCTTGACGTCAGCTCGTTGTTTAGTTTACCGTAGAACATTTTGGTACCGTAATTAAAATTTTTATTTAAAATTCGGGATGGGTCATACGAGTAACCAGAGATCCAGAAAAGGTCATCCTTAGGGTCACGTCGAACTAAGGTAGGGAAAACTGCTCGGCATTGTGGATGAGCATTTCGTCCATAGAGTCATGCCATTCTTTATGAACGGGACTGCTATTTGTGGACGTCGCGACGTCCATAAGTATCAGTCGTTGCTTCACGTCGTCCAGAGACAAAGCCCCCCTTTTTGTCGAGAAATTAGCTATTAAATTACCCAGCAGAATTACTCGTAGAAATTTATTTTACTTATGGACATTGTCAGGACAATCGAAATCTCCTCTCAACGTTGGGGACACTGTCACCCTTTTCCGAATCCTAGTTTGCCCATAATTAATTCTCAAAGATCACCCTGCATTTTGAACTCATACGGTTACAGTCGGCCAGACCTCTCTCATCCAGAGATTTCTAGGGATATTCCCTATTTAATTCTTCCGTAAAATAACCAGTGGGCATTTATAGCAAATACGGTCGTCGTTGGAACATTTGAAATCTCCTCTCCACGACGAGGGCACTGTCACACACATACAACCCCTAGTCTTGCCGCAATTAATTCCCAACGGTCACTCTGCATTCTGGACCCAGACGCGGTTACAGTCAAGCAGACCTCTTTTGTCCAGCGGTTTTTGTCGTGATATAAACTATTTAATTCCCCCGTAAATTAGCCGCCCGGTCTGTAATACTAAATTGGACGTCGTCGGGACAGTCGAAATCTCCTCTCGACGACGGAAGCATTGTCACCCTCTTCCGATCTCTAGTTTGGACACAATTAATTCCCAAAGGTCAACATGCACCCCTGGACCCATACGGTTACAGCAGCCTGCCAGCTGCCGAGATATTTCCTATTTAATTCCCCCGTAAAATAACCCGTGGATATTTATTTAATTGCGGACGTCGTCGGAACAATCGAAATCTCCTCTCGATGACGGGAGCATTGTCACCCTCCTCCAACCTCTAGTTTGGCCGCAATTAATTCCCAAATGTCACCATGCACTCTGGACCCACTCCCCTATACAGCCGAGCCCTCTCCCAGCTATTTGCGTAGGTACCGGCTCGGCTACCTCTCTGCCTCGGCCCAGGGCCTGCCCCACCTGCCCATCCTGGCCCCCTCCCTGCCCACATAGCGTGTGAGCAGCCCTGTGTGCTGCTCTCCCTGCCTCTTGCCAAGCTCATGCCCTGTCTGCTGCCTGCTCGAGTGCAAGTACCCCTCCTGTCGTCCAACTTGGATTTGACTTCAGCGCCTCTACAGGCCGTGGGTCTCGCGAATACACTGACTCTGCCTTACACCAGCATGCTGGAATGAACTATGTACAGTTAGTTGCAAGCAAAATGATGACACACACAGCAAGGGCTCAGTGTAAAACAAGCAATGTGTCTACCTCAATGAAAAATATACTATTGAACAATAGTGTATGTCAGAATAATTATGTCCTATGTATTATTTTCACAAACAATAGCAGTTTTGCACGTAACTCACAGGAGCACAAAGGCAAGTCTGTCTCCATCACTATGCTTGAGACTGTACCTACTTCATAAAGCCCTCTGCATTTCAAGTGCTATTTCTGCTAGACATAGTGAATTCTAATCTCATTCGAGGTGCCATAGGTGAATTAGGGCCATTTTAACACACTTGGCAATTATCTACTACCTGTAGAGCAGACAGAAGCATGTTAAATCCATGATAGTAATAAGTGGGTTCGAGTCATTTCCAGTGTTGTGTTGCTTCAGGAAAAGGTAAATTCCAGAGTGCATGGGAGAAGAGGGCGGCATTTGGCAATTGGGTCAGTGGGCAGGGGTGCTAGGATGAGGTTCACTTTGCATGAATGAGGCTATCAAAGAGACCAAGACTATCTGGCATAAGAGTGAGGAGGGGTGTTTAACAGTGGTAGAAAATGGGAGAACTCGGGAGAAAACCCACATGAACCTGGACCGACCCTCTCAACACTCTTCCCACATGAGAAAATCCTCTGCCCAACCATTGATGAAATGGGACTGCTATGCCACCATGCTGCCAATTGCATGGGTAAGGAATAGAAACAAGCGAAAGGCAGTGGTCAGCATTGCTGTGGTAGCTTCCACTTCCACCTCCTCCGAGATCTGACACATGCACAACCGCTCAACTTACTCATCTCCGTCCGCACATATCCCTGTCGTCTCATCAAACTTTGAACAGTACGCATCTGGACTGTAGTTGAAGGTCCCATCCCTGCGACGCATTGGCCTACGCCTCCTCTGGTTCATGAAATGCCAATGAAAGCATGAGAATGGCCGATGCTGCGTGCATTTGTGTTGTAGAAACAACGGGCACTGCTCCACTCGAAACTCCTTCAAGTACCTGGGGTGGGGCACACAAACAACTGACATGAAACGCACTTCACACTGAAGATCCGTACAATCCCCAAATTCACGGGGCTTACGTGTAATGCACGGGTTTCTCGGTCTGAGCCGCCAAATGCGGCTTCGACTCGGACGGCATTTTGAGGATTTGCTTCTCCCTACACCCTGGCCTCTGAATGTGGTCAGGTGAGGTACCCAAGGATATGTCAAGGCGTCTTAGCCTACTCCCCCGCTTTCCCCTACTTTCACACGTAGTTTGAAAAGTGGCTATTGGGCGGCGCTGTTTATTTAGCTCAACTGGCTTGGAAGTAGGGCGCCACTATACGGCCAGTTTCAACACTATCTGCAAACCGCCATATTAGCAACTTGGCTCGCTGGATGTCAGACAGTAACACGACGTGGTTTAATATCTGGCCGCCTGATGTCGCATTGGCTAGCCCACTCCAGTCAGCGCCGACCAACGGGTAATACTAGAACCTTCAGTAGGAAGGCGGGTGAGGGAGGTTCGTATTGCGTATTTCATTGGGTGTCTTTCTACTCTCATCAAAACCTTGTTCTTGTTGCGTCTTGGGCGCATTCACATTGCGCAGGGTACGCTGTAGTGTTGGGCTAAAATGTGCGTAGCAGCCTTCGAAAATTAGTTATAAGCAGTCTGCTACTAGATTTGAAAAATACGATTGATGCGTAAATATCACATGTGTGGACTTTCTAGGTCTGGACTGGGTCTGGATTGCAGTCATGGTTTGGGCCTTGGGCGTTACCACAATAATTTGTTGAAGCCTCTTTCGTGATTGAGTCAACTTTTCAGTTCCCATGTTGAATGCCAAACAATCACTGAAATAATGGTTAAAGCCTGTAAAAGAACTGAATTCATCATGCTCGTACATGCATGGCCACACTTGAAAGCACCTTCAATGATTAATGCCTCAGGCGTTAATCACTGGAGGCAATGTGCCACCTACACATACATTTACAAGTACTGTACTTACGTGCCCAAATACAGCATCGCTTGATGATGTCATTGATGTGACATGTTGCAAATGAAGAAGAGAGACCATTTTGCACGAAGAATTACTTATATATCCAAGAATTTCAATACACCAAATTGTACTCCAGAGACACTGCGCAATTAGCAATGATTTTATTAAATTTAAGTGTAAGTGAATAATATTCACTCAGAAAATTGGTCATCACCTGCAATTGTCCTGAAAATTGAAATTAAAACTCTGACAGGTTTCTAGTGCCTGCTGTGGCATGCAAAATAATTGCAAATCGCTTGAAAGCTGAGAATTACTGGAGGTCATTCATTGCCAGGCTCTCAGTATTATTCGTCATTATTCATTAAGTACACCAAAATGGAGAGTTAAATATTATGGTATTACAATCTACATGCTGCTCCACATGTCAGCACAGATTCATAGTAGCATAAATTCACATCCACCCCTGAATCAAGGTGGCATGCCTGCATAAGTCATTCCAACTCCTTAGGCCCCAGACGACGTGTCTAAGGAATGGTCACTCCCCCTCTTAACGCGTTGGGAGGGAAACAGGACGGTAATGCACTACGGAACCACAGGCAGCAGGCTGATCAGGGCCCAGACTGAAGAGAAGCACATCGCGTCAATGCCATCAATGACCAGTTGACGAGTTCAAAGAGGACACGCTCAGGGCCCAGCAGCTCATTGGTTTAAATAAGACGCGATGTACTTCTCTTCAGTCTGGGCCCTGTTCAGTGCGCCGCCTGTGGTTCCGTAGTGCATTACCTCTCCGTTTCCCTCCCAACGCGATAAGAGGGGGAGTGACCAGTCCTGATATACCTCATCTGGGCCTGAGGTGGTTGGCCTATTGGGTGCCAACTTGTCTCAGTAGCACAATACATAATTCCACCAATATGAAATTATGACCCTCAGCTGATTTTCAGGACATCCTCCATATTTTCAGCATACAAATGAAACCCACTACATCCAAAAAACCAGTTTCAAGGTAATCAAAGACAAAGATTTGACTTGCACTTGCTTGCATGCTAGCGAAGGCTGAAAATCCTGGCTCATGATGAATTTTTAGGAATAAACGGACTTCACCAGGTGATAGCATATTTTTAAAATGCTACTTAACGGTGTAAATAACTCAAAAATGCCAAAATTTGACCATGGATTTCACTTGCATACCCACAATATCCATCTGTGCTGAAAAAAGTTCAAAAAAATGCCTCATCAAAGGAAACAAAAAAATTTAAGTTCCAGGTACAATATTTCATAGACATATTAGAACCATCTCTCAACAAAATTTACTTAGGTATCTTCATCAATAAAAAGTGCTCCTTTACAACCCCTTACATGATTTTCTTCACTACCATAGAAAGCTTAACATTAAAATGTCTTTACAGCCGTTTAATGCTACAGGCAAACACAACTGCGACATTCATTGAGGTTTCTATGCAAGCACCTCATGAACAACAAAACTTTTGACACTTCACATTAATTTGAATTTACAATTTTCCTCATAATTTCTCTGATATGAAAAACAAGCCTCCTTCACATACTGTGTTTATTTCTCTAACATGTAAACTTTTTAGCTGAATAAGCCAATTACAATCACCCAAACCACACTATTCTAGTGGTTGAAATATTGACCACGATTTGTTTTTTTTTTGTGCCAAACATGATGTTGACAAAATGCATGCCATTATCTGGATTATAACAATATGACCAAAGCCATTCTTTCTACTTCTATTTACAATGTCCTGCTGGTGTTGGTTATAAAAGTTTGTATCCACCCATGTAATTAATCAGTCTCTGGTGGGAAATATCTGCTCCTTCAATTGCTCACATACTTGGAAGCCATGTTAAAGGCTTCCCAAGTTACTTTTTAAAAAAATCATATGCATGCAGTGCAAACAAACCTGGAGGAGCATGTAAAATAATAAGAAATATATATAAAACCACTATGGCTCAAAAAGTTCACTGCATATTCTATCACAATAATTCTGACCACTGTAAAGTTTAGAGCAAATTCAACCATGGACTTCATCCAAAATATTACAACCTTCCTTGGACACTTGCAATGGAATCCCTGTGACACAGCCTTCTAAAGGAGGAACAGTTTTCCTTGAAACTTATCCATGTAACATTTGTGGTACATACCATAGCTCCGTCTGAGGGATAGCACATTGCAGTGATGGCAACTTGGTGTAGTTACCTCTGGAAACTTCAAGGAAGAAAGTTTTGAACAGGCTGGATTGGTAAAAAGTCTCAGTTCGTTCCTAGATTCTGCTGTGAAGGTAAACTGGCGCTTCTGACAGGACTCCGCAACACCAGCACCCCTTCCACACGTAGGCAAGCAAGGACCCGCCCTGAGTGCAGGTGGGGAGTGTTGGCCCACCTTCAGTCTGTCTGCTCCAATTCATGCCGATCCCTCTCCTCCGTCTCTCTCTCCTTCTCCTCCTGCACCACACCATTCTGTTGGTTGTTTCCAATGCCATTTGTCTGCACCTTGCTAGGGTGCAAGGGTGATGATGGGGTGTTTTGGGCAGGGCAGGCCAGCTTCTGCAAGGCATGTGAGGCACCTGCTACCAAGTTGCAGGCCTGGGTTGCCCCAAAGTAGGCGATGGCTAGGCAGGCAAACACACTCAGGGCACAAAATCCTCCTATCAAGAGGATTCCTCCAAGCACCACTGTGCCAAGGGTTAGCAGAGTACCTGAAATAAAAGTGGATTATCATCATTATTTTGTTATGTCCCATCGTACACAAATCTTGTGGGTCAAAACTGTTACTTCACACCTTAAGAAAAGGAGCTACATTACACAGCGCAGACGTGACATGTAACTTGTGACTTTGGCATAGTTGATTGATAATAATGATGATGATAACAATACGGCACGGCTTTTGATCTCTCAGATATAGAACGAAGCTTTATTATTCATGGAATCATACAACTTCTGAAGGCAGAAGTTCCCAACCGTAAGTCATTTCAAACCTGGGTAGAGAAGTGGTTTCATACTTGTCTGGACCCACCAATTTGTAGATGCAGAAAAGACCCTACCAAGCGATGATGAGAGGGATGGGATTCGAACCATGGACCTCACACTGAGCTGCCCAGTAAAATAACCACTAATATCCATTTCAAAAAGGTAGTCACCTAAATCAGCACTACAATTCCATAATATTGTTGCATACAGAAATTAATGCTGTATATCATATAGCCTGATTAAAGCACTAAAACTGCATCACAATCAATCTCAATGTCAATGATCAAAAAGAGAAATTGCATAATATATAAAAAAGACCCCCAATTTGTAAAGAGAAAGTCTGTGATTTTCTTTTCCTCCCTTGTAGATGGCCCAAAATTGCCCTGTGGTCCAACAATGTAGGGAATAGTTACATACACTGACAGTGTTTAAAATGTGATTGTAACAATTCCTTAATTGTTATAATTGTTGAGATATCTGCCATCTTCAAAGCCACAGAATGTAGGAACTTAGTGTTTGGCTCCTTATTGGTCCAGGAACATATACAACAATATTATTGCTGTAAGATGCATTTATATTGGGTGATTTATCTGATATTATTGTTGGAAGAAGCAACAGATTTTGCTGTGTACAAGAGGTGGGAAAAGTGGGCTCTGAGCGGGAGGAAAGGAGAATATTCACCACTTTTCCCACCACTTGTGCACACTCATATCTGCTGCTACTTCCAACAATATCAGATAAACCACTCAACACAAACACATCTCACAACTATAACATTGCCCCATGTGTTCCTGAACCAGTAAGGAGTCAAATGTGAAGTTCTTATGCCAAGCAATTTTGCAGATAGCAAGTATCTAATTCCCTGACTTTGCTGGGAATTAAACTCAAGTACTTACTCTTAAGGCCATTTCACAAAAAAATGTTGCGCGGCAAACGGCGCGACTTGCAGCAAATTTTTTATTTATATTTATTATTGCCAACAATTGGCAACAATAAATATAAATAAAAAATTTGCCGCAAGTTGCGCCGTTTGCCGCGCAACATTTTTTTTGTGAAATGGCCTTTAAAGTATCATACATGTCCTGCCACTGCACCACTGAGAGTAATGGGTTTATTCAAAGCCAAGGTAATAGTACCCTTTCACATGTCTAGAAGAATAATTACAGGATACTTTTAAGTGAACAAAGAATCCGCCCTTTTCTGCAGTCCCTAGGAAAAAAAACCGAGGATGAAAGTCTCATGCAGTGTTACCAGTTTTGATATGTTCATAACAGTACAGCATCAATGTTACAGCATATCCCAGCAGTGACAAAATATATAGCAAACTTCAAATTTTTCTGGCTAAAACGTATGATACCATTCATGCATCAAGTGCAGTATCAGCTGCAACAAACTGGCTTTTGTGGAAGAAGAGTTAAATCAAAATGCTTAACACAAAGTTGTAATATAGGTGGACTAATATATTTTGTTTATTTACATTGCAACTGCCTGACTGCCAATAGAATGTTTATCATATGCCTCCTTTTTTTCTTGTCCATACAGGTATTACTCGGGGAAAATAGAGGAGAAATGTGTGCACCAGCATTCACTCCTCTGTCCTTCTTTTTGATAGATGCAAGTACCAGTTAGAATAAAGCTTGCAAACAGTACCGTACAGCATCTATTTCCAAGAGTGTTTGCCTTGATTGGCACAGAATACTGTATTTACCAATGTCGAGTTCAATTCCCTCATGCTGCACCATCAAGTCACATGTCATATTTGACAATGCACATTATTGGTGTGCTATTTTGGTGTCATCAAGAGCTAATGGTGTTATTAAAGCAAAGCCCTTGACTGAAAGAGTGTTACCATCCTGTGCAAGCATCAATGACAATCACTCAGACACCTCTTAAATATAAACCCTGAGATCAGTAATATTAAGCTGATGCAAGGAAAACAATTAGACAGACCTTCAACAAAGATGAATCCAAGGAATGTGAGGACAAGTGTAGACAGGGCAAAACATATGAATGCCAGAACTGGCACAATGCAAACGAGTGCAACTGATGCCAAGCCCAACATCAGCACTGGATGCTCTGTTGAAAACTCGCGACCCTGCTGAACCCATGACTCCAACTGTAACCTGGAAGCTACCTTCTGCAGCAGCCCCAAAAAGCGTTCATCTGTAACAAGAACAAAACTTCTTAAGTATGAGCACCTTTGAAAACACATATGAAAACCTGATTTGCAGAAAGTTCAGTACACATTTACATAAATTTGTGTTACAGTAGGTTTTGTGCATTGATCTAGTCCTCGACATATACTTTCTGATAGTCAAGTCAATTTTCTGATGGATCATTATTTTACAATCCTCTTCAGAAAAATTTGAAAATATAAAAAAGGGGGGATCACCATGCAGATAACACAATCTTCACACTAAACCCTTACATCTTAAAATAATTCGAATGTGAATCTGATCATTCTGCATTTCAGGTCGTCTTATCAAGGGTGGTTCAACTAAAATGACCTTAGTGATTAGCAATTTTTTTACAGGGGAGGCGGAGTGGTGCTGCGGTAACGTACGCGCCCATGGATGTTAAGGTCCCGGGTTCGATCCCAGCCAGGGACACCCCCTTCATCTCGTGCAGAGTTCAGGGTCACCTCTGGCTTCGTCTCGGGTGGTATTTCCTACAGACTAAACCACCCGGGGGAGTTCACTAAAAATGGCCACATAAAGACATTGCACTGCACCTTGCACATCCCCTCCTGTCATCCTGCCCGTGGGCCTGGGCGCTTCAATAATTAGGTTCCAAATATGTCCATCGTACAAATAAAGGTCCGTGCTACATGCCGAGAAGGCCAAGCACTACCCGGATATATTAGCAATTTTTTGGCACTAAGCTGCTTATTTTAAGCATGTTCTTTGGCATTGTTACTTTCAGCAGTTTTATTGGCAGCTACAATATTAGATATTAGCTGTAATATTAGGTTGTGTTGACCCATCCATTTTAAGCATTCAAAATGGGTTTTGTCTGCAAAAATGGGTTCTATATTTGATTTTCGATGCCAATTGTTCCATTGGGACATTCATAATCAGAAATAAATTGCAATTCACAGCTTGAATTAAGTTTCGCCTAATATTAGCAACTAATAGTTTTGATAACCCCTAAACCTAGTGGCCCTTTATACCTAAACCTATGCAAAAGTAACTGCTCAAAAATATGTATAGAATATACTAACACACAGGATGCACCTCCAATCCATGATATCACTGGCATACAAGTGACACACGTGCAGTCCAAAAACCAGCTTAGAGGTAATCAAAATCAAAGATCTGACCTTGCACTTGTTTACATAGGAGTACAGACAATCCTGGATTCCTAGCTCCTTATAAATCTTTAATGATCTTCACCAGGATATAGAGCAGGAAAAATCGCCACATACTTGTTAGTGGCGTAAATAACTCAAATTCGCCAAAATTGGACACCATAGTGCAGTGGTTCCCAACCTGGGGGGCGTGAGAGGATTTCAGGGGGGGCGTGAGGGCATGAAAAATAAGTAAATAATGTAACATGTTTCCTCTTGGTGCTGCTGGAAATATGAAGGGACCGACTTTTCTCCTTGCTTGTATCCGATGTGCTTACAGTATAGGAAGATTCCACTGTACTTTGTCAGCTACATTCACCTAAACTTGTGTGACCTTGAACACCCAAAAACTTTCGTCTGCGGCGGGCTTTTTGACCCTTCTGTTGTTGCCACTATTTCAACATGTTTTCATTCCTCTGTTATAAAAATTTCTTTCAAGAAACTCTTGCTGAAATTTATTGGGACCGGGGGNGGGGGGGGGGGGCGTGAGTCTTTGGCGAAAACGAAAAGGGGGGCGTCATGACGAAAAGGTTAGGAACCACTGCCATAGTGTGTTTCACTGACTTGTATGCCAACTAAGGTTGAAGGGTTATTCAGGGGCCTATTATTATTCTGACGTGATTCTGACATTGCTGGGTTGCAAACCAGACCTAGCACCAATCCCGTGTTTTTTCTTCTTCAATGGTGGACGGTGATAGTGACATTTCCCGACACCCTATACGTCCTCGCAGTGTCTCGACTGGCTGCCGAAATCTGCCCGCTTAAATATTCACCATGCTTTCATTGTTAAGCCATGTGAGTTGTGACGTCACCAGTAGCGGCAGCGAGGGAGGGTAGGGTGGAGGACACGAGGGGGCACTTCTCTTTTCCCTCCGCATTTTAACCGAGTTAACGGCATTTTTATCGCGACACATGTCGCTTTTCGGATGACAGGACTAGAGACCCCCACGGACCCATTCTGCGCATTTTCTCTGGACTTTTGAATTAGGAGACACCGAGGCGGCCCTTTAAGCTTACGTTGTTTCTCATGTTCAAGCTAATACTCTATTAACATTCGTATAGTACAGTAGTTAATATTTTGATGGGCAAGGTGTTGAAGCGCCATTGATTATAAATAAGCAGCGTATAGTGCCCATATTTCGACATCCTGTAGTTGCAATGACCGGGAAAAGTTGGCTTGGAGATCTGGCACCCTTGCAAGTACTTTGGGTTAATAGCACAACCAGAAGTGTAGAAACAGCCAAAAGTATATTAATGGCCAGTAAATGAGGCAGAACTTACTGATATCTTGAAGTCTGTCCATGACTTGCTGCTCCAAAGCAGCCACTTCCCAATTCAGCTGCTCCTCAGATTGGAACTGTGTACCTGCAAGTTCACAACTGGTTAAAAGAAAAGTTCAATACTATTCAAACGCAGCAGTCCGTATTCGGATCACAGAGCACAGCACACATATTCATTAGCCCAATACTGAAACCATAACTGCCAATTTCACTGCTGGAATTAATCTTTTGCATTTTGTCATTCTCGGTGTCTGTCACCGTTTCCTTTATTGTCATTACACTGCTCTATGCATATGAAAGTGTGTGATTCGGCCTAAAAGGGCTTCAAACAATCCAATTCCCAACACTGGTAATAAGAACATGGCCCATGGCAATTGCCTACTTCCCAATGTTCCCATGCCCCTGCAGCAAAATTCCCCCCAGAATTAACCAACCATTCAGTATATTATCAGAATAATCTAGGTCAGCAGACGTCCAAACAAAATTGCGTCACCCCCACATTTTTCAACTCCGGTGATCCCGCACGTGCACAATATTGCCCATCATCGCACTGGAACATCCACATGTTCCGACCCTGTCTAGAGGTCTTTCTCATACAAGAAACACCTCCAGGCTCCGTGGTTCCGACCTACCTGCCAGAAGCATGTCATTGACAGACCTGCTCCTCCTAAGCCCGGTCGTATCATCCCCCATCATGATCAACCCGGAGATGGCCCGCACCTGGCCATCGCACCACATCCCCGCATTCTTCCCCGACGGCAGTAACACCCCACGAGCCTCCACCTCCATCCCAAAAACCCCACTGATATACTCTCACGGACTTTCTTACCTGGTATCAGCCGTATCAGGTGAAGTTTCCTGATATAATCCATATCTGCAGCCTTGAACTTCCACGACCGATTGGCTTCCGTGACCTTTGACTACGGCTGACCCTAGACTCTCCCGGTCTGCCCGTCGTCTGAATGATAGGTGCTGTTTTGGCGAAAACCAACCAAACCTTTGGACCGGGGGAGAGAGGTGGGAAGGGGGCACTTTCGACATACAGCTATATTGCACCTTTCCCTTGAATGATAGCGGTCCCCCACATCGGCGACCCGGTTGTCACGTGCACAGTGTACCTTATTTTTCACCCAGGAACAAAAAAGAACTCAGCCCCCATTTCCCCGTTGCCAACAGTAAACCGCAGTCGGTAATCAAGTGAGAGTTGTCTCGTTTTTCTCCCCACCTTCCCCCCCTTGCTCTGTGATTCGCAACTTTGCACGTAACCGGCCAGAAACAATGTCGTGCCCGTATTTTTATCCTGGAAATCAATAAGGGAATGCATTTTGCCACGGTGAAGTAGTCCTTGCCTAACACCCCATCTGTATAGGAGGCCTCTAATGAATCCAATAATAGCACCAGTTCGACAGGCTATACGTATATTGTACAGTGTAGGCCCTACTGATCATTCTGACTGACTGAGGATGGTAGAGAGGTGTCAGCCTCATTTGACATGTCATGACGCAGGGACAACAAACCCGGACGCACATGGCAGTCAGATCGAGTCAGATTGGAGTCACCTCGTTCACTCTCGTCTTCGTTGATTGTGAAGCAACCAGGGCGTTTTCTTCCCGACAGATCGGCCAGCACTTTTTAAGCCCATCCACAAACAAGCCTTCCTGACTCAAGACCAGATTGTGAGAAACCGGTTCTTCCTCCTTATCCGACCGAACACGAAATTCTTGGGCTTGTGCAACTCACAGTTTGGGATGCTGCTGCTCCTAGGACACGAGCCTGAATACAACCATTTTTCGCCACTATTATTTCATCTGCCCTATTCTGTCTACATGACCTGGAACTGCGTTTGGAAGAGAGGCGTTCACCCGACACCAGGAATGAGGAAATCTATGTTTTAGGGTCGTTCGGCGCACTCCTCCACCACCTTCTCGCCTGATTTCCTACCTTTCCAAGCTTGGCGTTATGTTCTAATAACAAGGGCATGACATCAGTGCAGTCATTGGCTTCCTTGTTTTGCAATGGCTAATACGGGATAACAGGTAACTCTTAATGTCCAATGCTGCCTTGTTGGCTCATACTTGAAAGTCCTTTTGCTTATTTTTCTTGTTACATGCCATAAATTTCCAACGAGGACGATACAATATTTATGGAAATTAGTTTTATAGTAGATGGCTGTCAAAGTAGGTACTACAGACTGCATAACAGTATGCAAGATTGCATGTGATAATTTCCAATTTCACACGAGGTCAATATCAAGGTCATCTTATCATTGATGACCCATGAGGGCTTGCATAATGCTGAGGTTATTCCAACTGAAATTATCACTTTTTGCTAGTATTGAAAAAGGGGCAGCAATTAGCAGCAGTGGACTTTCCAGTTACTGTTTTTCTCATGCCAAGGAAAACAATGAGTCATTTCTTATGACATGTGAATGTGCTTCTAAAAAATTTATGACTAAGCTCGCTCATTCTTATACATGAGATGGGTTCGCCAACCTTGCCCTCTCTTGACTACAAAAACCACACACAAAACATTATTAATTGTCAATCTTTCAATAGTTTTATGGAACATCCTTGAATTTGTGATGTGTGTGTGGGGGGGGGGGGGGGNGGGGGGGGGGGAATTCTGCACATTCATTGGAAATATGAAGTCAAAATACCGATGATTTCCAGTTTTATTCCTTTGAATAACAAGTATGAAATGTGTGACAGCTGAATTTACAAAAACCTGCAGCAAACTTAATTTATGTTAATGGCCACGTCATACTACCATTTCAATCTATTCATATGAAATGTTAATTCCATTTCTTAAACATTCAAAATAGAATTTTTGTATGAACATGAAACACTAACAATGAGCAGCCATGCATTGAATATAGTGAATTAAGAAGCACACACACAGAAGACTTTAAATAGCTAAACATAACAACAGCGACTACTACTATGGCGGCATGGCAGTGTAATTGACATCCCAGGTAGACGACCGGATTCTAATCCCAGCCCAAGCACATACGCTCCATAGGGTCCTTTTCCGTTTTTCTATCGCTGTGCCAAGCATATTGGCACTCCCTGCCTGCCCAGTGCCAAGAAAGGATTTAGCAATTTAAGGCAACCAAAAAGGACATTACAACTATGCAATGCCTCTCTTAGGACTCTTTCCTTCATGAATTGTACATCAGTAGACAAAACACTGACTGCATTTGCTTAAAACATTCATGTTTTTGTGATCAACCTTTGAAAGGTGGACACACTATCCGTTAATAATATTATCTATTCTTGCCAATGGATTCTGAATCCCTTCCGGAAACAACAGATAGACTATCATTTTGGTATGCCCTACATTTCTCATCAACATATGCTCTATAATGTTTACACGTCAATCAACATATTGCACTCAACATTTCATATTAAGAAATTTTGAGCCAGAGTAACGGACGTTGCAATCCTACTCAGTATTAATAAATGTGCATTCATGGCAATTGGACAAGCAGCAGCATGTAAATCTTCAATGACACATTGACGAGCAAGTATACAGCAGCGCTTTAAAAAAGAATGCAATATTTAAAGAACACAAGCATGGTACTACATGCATTTTTACTGGGCTAAACTTCCGCAGCACTACGGAATGCTACTAAAAATCTCACCTTCAGCAGGCATCTAGCGTCTCCCAACACTGAACCACCCGTCACAAATGACTGACCCTGAAGGCACACAAAATAGAGCGTAACTCCTTGGTTGTTGCCATACGGATACAAGTGTCACAATTTATCAGCAGCACCTTGACACTCGGGATTGACCATATAAACCACTATCGTCCCCTTGACTAGTGTCATTGACTCAAACTGGTTGACACTATTCCAAAGGTTCGTGTCCAACTCACCTAATATCCACGTTGTCAGAGAGTGTTCCAGGTCCTATGAGGATATGGAAATTGGTGTGGATAAAACGATATTTGGCATGTGGCCGGCGGAAAAAAAAAGATTTCAGTTCACGAGTGTTCAAGGTCTCCTCGGAAATGACAGAACTCAACCCGACTCTAGCGGCAACTATTAGGATTGCCACGAACTACTTATACCACGACTGGAAATAAGATATTTTTGCGCGCGGGTTTTAAATCAGGATACACATGATTCACTGATTTTACGTGTAGCCTGGTGAACAGTACTACAAGGTAGTTCAGTTTCCACTGCAAATTTTATAAATGACACCTTTCCCGGTTATATAAGTTTCCACTTAAAAAGTGAGTAGTGAATGTGTGAATATGTGAGCATTTATGTAGCATGCATTTATGCAGAAAGCAGCTATAATATTAGGAATATAATTATGCATTTGACTAAATATTGGCTGCTAGTGTAAAATGTGAGATTACATAAACATTTCGAGTATATTTTATCAATATTGATGTCAATATTTGTGCAAAATTATCCGAGTCACAATCAACTTATTTTGAGATGCTGCAGTTTTAAGTTTAAAGCCTGCATTATCCCGGACACATTTTTAAAAGCATTTTTCTAGTAGGTCGTGTCTCGTCTCCTAACAGAAAACTGACTTGATTACAACCTAATAACGTACGCGTAGATAATTACTACTTAAAGCCTACCTTAAGTTTAATCTTAATGTGACTGCTGATCGTTGTGTAAAGCAGACCTCTATTTCAAAATTATTTCATTGGAAAATAAATTGACAAGCCAGATAGCTGGCAGGAGTTTGTAAAATTTACGCTTACAGTATATTCATATTTTACACGATGAATGCGGCAAATTTACCAGGGCCTGCAATATTCATTATAAAAGTATTGCAAATTAAAAATTGTCATATTATATAAAACTATAAAATCTTAAATATTGGTGTCGATTTTTTTTGCTGCATTGGAACCCTGTCCTTCACTCTCGTTATTCGCTATTAACATGTCAAAATAAGGACGAATAATAATATTATTATTGCAATCTTTTGAGGTGTACATTGTGGTCCCTTTTTGTATAAAAAATTATCAGAAGGCAATAATTCCCTCAGATTCATTATGCATAATTATTTATTTTATTACATACCGTATGTAAATATGGTATTACTGTATATTTCATATCAATAAATGTGGGTGTTATATTATTGTGAGTTTAATATGGCGCAGTTGATAAAATAATAAAAATAAAACTAAATGTCCCGGATATATTCCGGTTATTTGAGTTTAATGCATGAAGGTGGACAATTTCACTGCATTTTATAGTCGGGTCACGTGACTTTGATGCATTCGAAGCATACGTGCCGAAATGGACGATGGGAATTTCTTATCTGCAATAAAAAGCCTTGCGACCCTCTGCATCAGCCCTCACTCAGAAGATCCAGGCCGGAAATCAGGATGTCGTGTGCAGGGTCCCTCCATGTACGAACGTGGACGCCTATCCTGTGGTTCCAGTATTGAACTTATTGCTATTTTTTCCGTTCTAGGTTTTCACCTTGCTGGTTGCCCTGGCTTCATTGTGTGCAGGCGCACTCTCTTCAGTACCTGCTGATGGCTACGACATGACTGCTCTATCGGCTTTGGCCAGAAAAGCGTCCTTGAAGGACAAGGAGACGTACCAGTGTCCGGAGTACACTAAATGTGTTCCACGGTTCCAATGTGGAGGTATATGTAAAGATAGCTAGACTCGGCTATTACCGTACTACGAAACCTAATATTTTTCTTTCCAGAAAATGACTTTTACCGTTCGGCTGCTGACAAGGTAAAATGTGCACTGTTTTATACATAGTAGGGCAGTTAATCAATATAATTTTTCCAGGTGTATTGTGGCGAGCACCAGTATGCAGATTACGTTTGTTGCAAGACCAAAGCGGCACCATCACAAGAAGAGAGCAAGAAAGAAGGCCCATCATATGGGAAGGACCATCCGGAAGGGACCTCGGAAGGTAGTGGCAGCCACTATGAACACAAAAGCAGATTCGCCCGCCACTACGAAGCTCCTTACTACACCCCTCGTCCATATGGGTCTCCTTACAAATCGTACAACGACTATGGATATGGTGGTCAAGGCTGTTACTGCCCTAACATAGGCGGCTACGGACAAGGTGGATATTCGCACCAGTATCGCCCCATACAAGACTACGGATACGATAGTTACGGGTACGACGGATATGGTCATCAAAAATATGGACATCAACCTTGGCGCTATGGCGGACTTCATTCCTACGGAAAACCAACCTACGGATCTTCGTACTATGGGAAGCAGTCGTATGCTGGACATCAACCTCACAGCTACAAATATGGTGGCCATTATGGGAAAGGATACGGTTACGGCCTGGGACATGGTTTTGGCTACGATGACTATAATTATAATCCTTATTATCCTTCCTATAGGTCAAAAAATGATAAAAAAAGCTACGGCTTCTAAACTGTTCAAAAGTGGTGGTGTGTTAATAAATTGTTCTGTGAAAATTTAAACTGTCAAATTATGTAGAATCCCGACTTCAATTCTATTTTCAGGTGTACAGCTAATGGACAAAACAGTTTTAACAAACTACTTTCCAGGTTTTCCAATAGGAATATAAATTTTGCATATTAACTTTCAGATTGCGAACTTGTTAGGCTACATGATTATAGTGTGTAGCCCATGTGAGAATAATTCACAATTCGGTGGTGGTAATTATTGCTCTGGCTGAGAATAGAATTCCACAGTGCAATTAGAGGGAATATTGCAACTGAGTTAACTAAACTGTCAAATTGATCAATAAGAAGCATTTCGACCAGACAATAACATCTTTAACGCCCAGGTTGTATGAATGCAAATTAAGGGAAATAAAGTAAATCATAATACGAAGATTAATGAGTGCTTATATGAAGCAGTGCTGTTGGTCAGTAATCAGTGTACGCCTACAATGCGTCGAAAAGTGCGTGTGTATAAAATGATTATTTTGCTTAGATGACCCTGGTTGCATATTTGACTTGGACAACAACCAGCAGAATCCCGCAAGTGGGAAAGTGAATAAGTCTTCCAACAAAGCTTGAAAGCTGATGCTTATTCTTAACTGCAAACCCAAATGTACTGATGAGGTTGTCAGGAAGCATGAGTGTTCTGCTAACAAAAGTTCACATCTTCTAATAGGAATCCTCTCACAAGAACTGACAGCTACCTTCATCCTATAACACAAGATCTGTTTGCGCCGAGTCTTTCTCCAGCTTCGATTCACCACGAGGTTGAAGGGTGAAACTCGGTAAACTCCATGGGGTGCTGTAAATAATTGTGCCCGAATTTCTCAAGTCTTAAAAAGTGATGGAAGCAGGTGGTGGGATGGAGGAGCTCTTTTATTCATGTAGCCTAGATGAAACTAGACAGGTATTTTTACACACTGCATAGAGAAGAAAAAGGATAAACTATAATATTTTTTCCTCAAGTAATGTTGCAAAGTTAATGGGATATTAGAGAGAGAGAGAGAGAGAGAGAGAGAGAGAGAGAATGGAATAGATATACTTGCAGAAACCTACAAACACTATGACCCAGAATGGACCAGTTATTTTTTAAAAAAACATTGATCCCGCAGAGGGCAAGTCAAGGTGACCTACAGCATACAATAATTAGTGTAGTTTTAGCATCATGTTCCTTTAATATTAGGGTCTTATCAAATGTTAGCAATGCGGGTATGGAAGCTTTTACAAGAATAACATCTAAAATAATAATAATAATAAAATTGTAAGTTTTGGACCTTTCCTGAATACTGTGTCAAGTGAACCCAAATAAACTCATTTCCTTAGCTTGTCGTGACGTGATGTTTTTATACTTCCTCATTACGGGTCTAGTTGCGCAAATATAACATGCAAATAACCTAAAACAGCACTCTCACTTGTAATTAATCAAAAATATAATTATACAGTGTGTTCCAAGTATTGGGTCCTTTTAGTTATCGCAAACGCCCAAAGTTGTTATTTTTGTGTAGCTTTTACGTCCCGATTGAGGTGCTCCATTATAATTATATTATAATTCCAATTATATTATAATGGGGCACCTCAATCGGGGGCAAAAGCTACACAAAAAAACAACTTCGGGGAAAAAATTGCGATAACTAAAAGGACTCGGATACTTGGAAAACACTTTACATGCATAAAAGTCACTGCCAAGGTTTTCTTTGAAGTTTAAGATACTGACACTGACTATGACCACTATGACTGGGAAACAAAAGCTGCAACCACAATTTATAGAAAAATCGATAATATGCAACAATTGATTGAATACAAGAAGGCTTTACTAACTCGAACAAAAGGCTGAAGACGGACAAAGGTGAGAACAGTTGCAACGAGTCCAGTGTAAAACCGATGTCTCTTCTTCAACTGCATTGTATGGTGGAGTACGTCAATATTATGATGGCTGTCCTCTGCTGTATGCTTTGGAGCAGCAGAGACAAAACCGGTTTTACAGACTCATTGAGTCATTGGGGCCTGGAAACGTGAATCATCTTCAGTAGATTACAACTCACCAGTGAAACTGCAATAATTCTAATGATAATTGTGGGCTGATGCGCTTAGCAATTAGAAATTAAAATGTGATGGGCTCTTGAATAGCAGCTTAGTATGTAGTACAATATTCGTCATTAATTACATGGGAGTCTGTCGGATCCTTTAGATAAGTATACGCACCCAATTTTATTGTTCAATCATCCCATCATTTCAGATAAAAAATACCATTGAGGTGGCAACTGGCGCACGCCTGATGTAGATATGCCTAAAATGCTCAGTCACAAAGCTGCCGCGGTCGACATGGGAAGTTCCTCTGTGTTAATATTTTACGTAAGTAATATGCTTCTCATACCTCCATTTATTATGCCATATTGTGCATATTTTCACAAAGCACAACGATTATTTTTACAGTGCATATTGTTCGTGCTTGCATCGGGCCCTAAAAAGAAAGCCAAAGAATCGGGTAAGATCCCATACCTACATACTTAAATATTTTCCATATAAATTGCTCAGTATCCTTACCTTTAGGCTCTCTCGACACAGTCAATTATCTACCTCCCCATGGTAACCAAGTCTCAGCTCATATTGATTGCAGTCATCCCCTTCTCATAAACGTCACCCTGTTGTAAGTACGCAATATGAAATCGAATACGCTTGACACTAATTACTAATTTGCATCCCTAGATTTACCTATCCATTCACCGGCTATGTCTACCTGGACAGACAGTTCCAAGAGTGCATACCATGGATTGGAATAGGCGACACCATCCTCCAGTTACAAGTGGGTTTAGGACACTGCGGACAAGTTGTGAATGGCTCAGGAAGGCACCTTTGGATATATGAAGATTCTGTGATTGAGGTATAGCCAGCATTATGTGACCTTGTGTCCAAGAAACGCGGACTGACTAGCATCTTTTCCAGCAACGTTTGGTGATCCAGTATGATAGAGAATTAGTGACTGAAGGAGACGTGAATGTACAGGTGCGATGTGAGATTCCTGCTGCTTATAATAAGACCGTTCATGTTCAAGTAGATGACAGCGGAAAAACAATCCACACAGGTACCAGTATATTACTTCACTGTCACGGTCCAGGTGTAAGAATGGTTGTGATAAACTCGTAACAAAAAATGCATGAAGTTGGTAGCACTTACGTAACAAAACAATGTTCTGGTCACTTCATGTTGCATGTGCATTGCAACTTTCGACATAACGGTAGCTTTCTTATCCAAAGACTTAAAGAGTTGGGCTTGGTTGTATTGAACACATGCAGAAGACAGTTATTCATGTCCGAGGCTGAAAAATGATCAAAGTGAGAAAGTTTTGTAAGCACTTTCCACATGGTGCTTTGGACTGGAAAGGGGAAGGTTTTTGGGGGCATCCCTTCACGCCTTTTTAACGGGTCTAATGGAAGATTTTGCAACTGACAAGTGCATCTAAACGTTTGTATAGCGAGTTGCGCATCAAACTTGATTGTTTTTTGTTCTCATATGGATTAGATAACTTACACGAAAGACCGGAGGGTAATAGCGCCATAACATGCGGAGGAACCGGTACATATGACATTTATTTCTTGCCATTCCATTTGTGCAATTTCCTTATTTAGAGATATACGATGCACTTTTTCATTTTGGATTCAGGCATGTGCTAACACTACGTCTGCCATTTATTTAAAAATATGTGCTAAACTGCTAATGGAGGTTTCAATTATTTTCTTTGTAGAAATCCAAGCATTTATGGAAATTCAAGCAGGAGGTGATCCAGAAATTCAGTCATCAAGTAATTACATTTTCCGCGTGTCTCAACCACTCATACTGATTATTCAAGCCTACCACAAGTACCTTTTTTTTGACGCCAACATAGTTTCATGCGTTGCACTGGAAGGTAAAGTGACAACTTGTTTTACAACTTCAAACTGGTTTTCAAACGCCAGTCGAAAATTGCACAAGCTTCTTTTGTTCATGTTTCTTCCTTATGGGCAGCGTTTAGCACAACCAAAAAATACGGTTACTCTGGAGGCAATCGAATTTCCATCATCAATAAAGGGTGCTCATCGAGACGAGATATATTTAGCAACGTTTTCAAAAGGCGTATTGACAACAGTTGGCGACAGAATGTGGTGCAATGGGTCAATTTTAAGGTGAGCTGGGTAATACCATATGACAAGGATGACACTGATTACCTACTATTTTCAATAGGGTTTCAGGTTGCCAACCACGGGAAGAATCACTATTGGCTGCGAACTACAAGTTTGCTTCAAGAAATGTCCAATCACAACGACATGCAGGTAAATGCACTTGAGAAAATGTGTGATTGTCACTACATGTCAATTTTAATATTTCAGAGACTCTTATAGCCCCTTCAATAAAATCAGGAAGCGGCAACGTCGTGACGTTGCTGAGGTGGTTGTTGAGAAGAGAATTTTAATGTCGAGGACTATCGATATCGAGCTGATGTCGTCAGATATGCCTCTGGCAGGTAATTAAATAATAACATACCCGGAAGTCATTACAACGCCTTTGTCACATGGGAAATGGAAGAAGCACTTATTGATTATGGAAAAGGGGAATAAATGATTAAGTTATTGTTCTGATGTTTTTTTTCCAGTTCATACTGGGCAACATGATTATCAAGTTTCAAGAAAATGCGAGATGAGCATGACCTGTTATTGGAGTCTTGTGGTTTTCTCCATGAGCACTGTATCACTTCTGTGTATTGGAATTTATTGTTTCTATCACAGCCTAATTCAAGTCGGACGGCATGGTATTGTATCCAGGCCGTAATTAATTTGCATTCCAGAAATAATGCAAGGTTCTGGTTCTTTGAGCAATCAAGTGTAAATAAAAAGTTTACGAATATTTCAGCATGTTTATTACACTGCGCGGTATTGACTTAATTTTGTAGGCCTTATTATGATTTCCTAAGTAAATTGATGGTTTTTCTATCGACATTCCACTAAGGGGGGGGGGTGCAGATAATATTCCATTATGCCGTTATGGTCTTTCCAATGGTCACATTCATATACGATATTTAAAAATCTTACCTTTGTTGCTAACAACAAGTGTTAGAGGTTAGCCTACCAATATTATTAGGACCACCTGGTTCAACCGAAGCTTCCAAAAGGAAATAATAAATCAGGTGGGTATTTTGCGCCAGCATGGTCACACATTGATGTCATACGAGACTGATTGCTTCATTTTGGCAAAGTGACGGAAAATTCCCGGAAAACAAACACGCACTACATGGCCTCTGTATAGTCTAGCTAATGAAGGATTTTCGCCAAGGAGCAAGGTGTCTGTTGTATTCCTTTCAGGAATTTTTAGAATGCAACCATGAGAGTATAATGGATTTTTATACTTACGCTGTGTGGGCTGTAAAAGGTCATACCTTGATAAATATTGGAACAAAACATCATAGGCTCATTTTTAAGCACGAAGACCTACACGGCCCGTCATGTCTCAAAATAAATTATAAATAGTTACAAATGCAACTGGAAGTTGCTCCCACATGTAAACTATGGGCAAGAGCTAATTAGCTCTTGCTATATAGCAATATAGGATAGCAGATTAGGCGGTAAATGTGAAACCTTGCTCATCAGGAACATACAAATCCCACAGTTATGTACTGTTAAAAATTTATTTCACTATTATCTGGAAAATAGGGATTAAACTAAATAGATCAAAACCTACTAATACCGCGCAAAACATCGACCTATGAAATTGAGGTCGGAGCACATTTTTCAATGTGCTCCGACCTCAATTCTTATACCTTTTATAATCACAACCTACAATGCGAACTTTGACCACATATTGTCAATGTGAACAAACTGTAACACCGATATTATTATTATTATTATTATTATTATTATTATTATTATTATTATTATTATTATTATTATTATTATTATGTTGGACGTCCAATGATTATGCGATGGCTGATCAAATGTTCCATTGTTGGCCTATATAAGCAGATGAACCACAGATCAACGGGAATGATTTTTTCGGCACTTAATGGTAGTTGGGCACGCCTTAGAAATAAGGAACGGCAATCAGTTCCATGTGAAGGCCTAATCACGAACGTCTTCTAAACCAATACATCCAGGTTGTTATCTTGGTATCCTATCAAACTAGGAGCTAGTAGTAGACATAGGCGATGACGTGTCTGTCTATTTCCAAGGCTGCATGTGAGAAGAATCATGGCGGCATACGAGTGGTACGTGAAAACTTGCCTG
This sequence comes from Catajapyx aquilonaris, assembly GCA_000934665.2. Taxonomy (NCBI): domain Eukaryota; kingdom Metazoa; phylum Arthropoda; class Diplura; order Dicellurata; family Japygidae; genus Catajapyx; species Catajapyx aquilonaris. The sequence continues at coordinate 3,220 of JYFJ02004669.1, read as the reverse complement.
CTACGCCCTCCCACTTATCCCCCGGTCAAACATTCCCCCAATACATGTGTCTCACCTTTATGGACCCTACTGAATGTCACCAATCTTTGGCAGTCACACGAATAGCTAATTATAATCACATTGGTCACCGTGCCAAGTGAGGCCAATGTCCTTCCATTAAAGTTGTGTACATGCTTGGTGCATTTACCCTGTCACTGTCAGTCACTGTACAGTTTCAGGAAATTTTGAGGAACAGTCATGTCTACTAATGCACTAACGTAGGTAGCAAACTATGGGTTTGCATAACCAGAGCCAAAATGTGTAAAAAAATTGTTGTACTGATATCATCATCATCAATACCAACTAATCAGTGTTCATTTTTTCAGGAGTTCTAGAACAAGAAATTATGATAAGCAAGCCTTAGGGAGGCGACTGCCACGAGAAGAAGTGTATGATCACCCTCTTCGGGGGATGGTCATTAGTGTAAGTATTCTTGCACAGTGTAATAATTGTCAGGTACTGATGAGTACTTTATGCAGATGACTGAGAGCAAGTTAGTGAGGAAGAGTGTTGGCAGCACAGCTAGTAGTGCCACATCATCCGTCCCAGGGACACCACGCCGTGCAACCCTCACTGACCCCCTGACTGCTGCTTTGGAGGGAACCGATCCCCTTAGTCAGTTTGTCAAAGAGGAAATGGATCCTCTCTCCAGACTAGCAGCTGAGAACCAGCATGATGATATGGTGATATATAATTCTTTGATCCCATCTTGTATACTGTATAGGGTGATCCAATTAAAAAGGAACCCTGCTTATAGAAATTTTGGTTATGTAGCAATTACTAATAAGACAAGATTAGGTTACTTGTAATTGTTAAAAATAACTGCTACACTCCTTTTACTCCGAATGGTTGGCCCTCTGAATATGTGGCAAAAAAAAAAGTAACAAAGGCTGTCTATATGCCAATGGACCCTGTTCCTGGCACAAATTTGCAGAGAAAATATATTTCAGGCCATCTCATACTCTCGCTGTTGAGACTAATGAATGTTGAAAAAATATTCCTCCTATGTGTTCAGATTTTCAATTAGCATACTGTAGCTCAGATCCGGCTCAGATAATGCAAGTGTGTATATAATTATATTTTTACAGAAGGATGCCTACCCAAACAAGAGAGGGAAGAGTAAAATCAATTCTATAAGTGAACTGTATGATCCATGGTCGATGAAGAAGGCGTCCATATTGAGCAAATATACTACCTCAGAAAAACTTTCAATTGTCACTAGTTTCCTATCAGGAGGCGAAAAAGGTACTTGTGAGGTTGTTGATATGTTCAGAGTAAAATAATCAACTCATTTCAGTGATGATCAAGACACAGAGTTCTGTGACAGACAAAGTGAAGCATCGATTGGAGCAACTGGATGACTTTGAGGAAGGATCTATACGAGAGATGCTAAATCTAAGCCAACAGGAGTACGTGACTCGGATTGAGCAGCTGAATCAAGAGTTGGTTCAGGCTTGGGAGCATGATCAGAGAGTAAAAGCCCTCAAGATAGCTATACAGGTAAAACTAAATGTCCATTGAAGTTCTTTAAAAGAAAATAATGTTAATTCGACTATTTTTTCCAGTGTTCAAAGTTGCTTGTGGATACCAATGTGATACAGTTTTACCCCAGCAAATTTGTACTCATAACTGATATTTTGGATACATTTGGAAGACTGGTGTACGACAGACTGAAAAACAAAGCAGAATACTACAAGTAAGGATAATTATCCTAAGCTGGAAGGATTGGAGCAGAAGTCATGTGCACCAATTAAACTTTGCAACCCTGGATATGTGCAGTGGTGAAAAGACATGTTCAAGGATTGTTTTCATCATGCTATCTGCTAAATTTTAGGGGAATTTCTTGCTAATAATAGTAGATGAAAAAGTAACCACAATTTTTTCCTACTTATTCTTTGAGTTGCCAAAATCGTAGTTTGAAAGTTATAAATTTGCAATATTTGCAATATTTTAATGGTTATAATGGTAGAATTTTACCATGTCTAAGATGACACTCCACAAATATCACTATTACATGTGTTTGAGTTTACAAAACAAGCAAAAAGCCTTCCCTCATGCAAGTAGGACTTTTTGTAACATTTACATTATAACTCTAGACCTGGAAGCACTGTTCCAACGCCACTGCCAGATAATTTTACCCCAGATATGGTCCCGGAGAGTGCAAAAGAAACTTGCCGTAATTGGTTCTACAAAATTGCATCAATTCGAGAGTTGCTGCCTCGATTTTACGTAGAGGTAGCTATCATCAAGTCATACAATTATCTGTCACAGAGGTAAGTTAACTATGCTGCAAGTTGTTAAAGTAGTCATTTGACTCCCTTTTTTTCCAGAGAATTTGCCTACACTTTGTTACGGTTGACCAAAACTATTCGTGGTATTGGGGACCCCCTGGTGGCCACATATGCTAGGTGTTATTTGTGCAGAGTGGGCATGATGGTTGCACCAGATGAAGAGGATTATATTATGCGAAATCTCACGGACTTCATGGCATCATATAAACAGGTGTGAAGAATTGTTTCTAGTCTTGTACAAATCATTCATTTTTTGCTTTGTTTCAGCTGACATGTGATAATGTGCAGGCTGATTTAAGTAAACAGAAGGTGTCCATGTCCACATATCTCTCATTGTACTGCCCTGCCCTTGATTGGATTTTGCACTGCTTGGCTCACAATGCTCCCGAAAGCCTTCTAGTGGATATTATGGATCAATGCAAAGTTCAATGTAACAGGTAGGATGGACATCACCTAGCCTTGTTTTGTGGTTTCTCTAAAGTATTTTATTTTTCAGTGGCCTGCTTTTGAACTCAGTCATGGCTGCTTTTAAACCAGAGCATGTGGCTGTGCGATGTCTTCAATTTGTGGAAATGATATTGTCGGCTGATGAAGAAGGTGAGGTATTTCTCAGAAATGCAAGGTGTAATTTTTCTGGTAACCTTTTGCAACTTCCATCACTGGAAATTCAGTTGCAATACTTAATGTCTCTAAATACTCATGAACAATTGTAAAATATGACAGGTGCTGACTGAAGTTGCAATCCCACACACCAAATCACATAATATTCTAACCTAGGTTTGTTCAGTTCATTCTCATATAAATGCCTGTGAACAAACATGAATGATGAACATGAATTGTCATAACAACAATTTAATTTGCAGTTTTGCATGTTTTTCTTTTTGCTTTGT
>JYFJ02004668.1:0-30305 GCA_000934665.2 Catajapyx aquilonaris | reverse complement strand
ATTAGTGGTGTGTATTGTATTTGGTTAAAAGAATAAAACAGGAAGTTACTCACACAGAGAAAGCAAGCTTTAAAATCCATATCTCATATTAATATTCCACGGACTTTTGCAATTCATGCACCACCAAAGGCCAAACAGAGAACCAATCGGAAAGGAGGAGAAAAGCATTTTTCTAATGGTCAGTCTGCTCTGTATGATGTAAACACTTGTACTTTGATGCTATAAGAACGATACCGGCATCAATTTGTTAAGGTAACCATGAAAAAATCAACGATAATTGACATAAATGCAGCTCTCAGGAAGGCTGCAGGAAGGGCTATACCTGCCAGCAGAGGGGTTTTTAAAAGCGCGCCAGACGCAGGACCAATTGGGGCGAGGGAGGGCGGGGCTCAGGCCGCCTGTCTCTCTAGCCATGTACAGTTTGTTAATATGCCTCCCGCATAGGCCGGGATAATAACTACACAGGTGTTGCTGGATAACAGAATGGAAAACACAGATAATAATCGGCAAATGGTCATACACATCACAGTAACGAGCTAATCACAGGTTTTTCATATACACAATTTTAATGTACACGCCTACTACTGTAGTCTACATAGTGTATCCTACTTTAAGGTTTAATGAAAATCATAAAACATTCCATGTATTTAGTTTGCCTTCTAGAAAAAAACTAATGATTTTTTTTGTTTGCCAGAAATATCGACATTTTTCGGACTTGTATTGTTTTATTTTTGGATTTGTTTTGGCGATGCCCGGATAATCCGAATCACAGATAATCCGCATCCGGATAATCGGGTGTACAGTGTATACATCACTAGGAAGAAGTTCTTCTCTTTTCAGCTCGTTACTTATTTTATGTTAAAAGGTAATAATAGCATAGAACACACTGTAATAACTTTTCCCAGCAACTGTTGGAATTACTCCACACGCATTACTCCAACTGCAAGCAAAAACATAGGGAATGGTGAGTTAGTGTTTGATTTACTCCAGATGAGGTCTTTGAAACACCAGAACTCTGTAAAATGTGCAAACAGCTTAATTTTATCATAATCGCAGAAGAGGTGGATGGCACTTGGGATGGCAGTAAACGACAGCCAGCTCCGTTCGGAACCCGTGCACTCCGAGTGTTTCGAAATGTCATAATTATTGAGTTCCTCGACCATAAAAACCTAGGAAATGACACCAAAGTGACTATACCGCACCCGACACCCCATCAGATACGTAGTAAGTACGCGATTTTCACTTAAGCATTTAAAAAATTAAATGGCGTGACTGTACAAAAATTACCCGTAACTTTTGGTTGTTGCTCCAACGCTGGAAAAACTCCATAAGGTGCCTAGAACACGGGAAAAAATAGATTTAGTCTCAAAGCGCATAATTCCGTCAAAAAATGTCGGTCTAGACTCTAGAAGGACCAGCGGCGAGGCGAGGCGACCGAAGGTCCAATCCAAGTGGGTCCATGCGGCCGTTTGCACTCCGTAGGTGGGCGACAGTGATGCCCTCAATCATAATCCACGTACACTGACCATTCCCTTGGGTTTTCCGTCTCAAATCGCAGGCACAAAGCCCGTTTCCCGAAGAAGAGCGCATGTTTTCATAATAAGCGGGACATTTTGTCATCCGGATGACGTCACGCGGATGCTTCGCGCTGATTGGCCAAGCCTCTAACGGCGCTACCTCTAGTCATTCTATATACTTTGCATCATAGACGTATGAATACACCATTATTCTCGCTTTGGATATATGTAAGTTACGTAATACAATCTCTGGCGACGTTGCTTGGTTCCGACCAGTTCAGCCGGTCAGCGCCGCCTTGCGGGTTTCTTCCCATCTGGGAGAAAAAAAAGTGGCATCAGTGCATCACCCGCATCACCCACTGGCGGCGCCACCCAGCGCCGCCCTTCTTCGCCCGCCATTTTGTTCCCTCACGCCTCACCACACCATTCTCTTCCTCCTCCCCCATCCTTTACAGCACTCCAAGTCATACTAGTCCAGAACTCCGCAAGCGCATCAGTGACCGGTACGCTTTCCAAGCGAGTCTGTATGTAACTTTCTGTTATACCTCAAGCAGGAGCCACGAGTGTTCTATTGCACAGGTTGCTGATATAATCAGTTGCAGGCAGAAGTACACCATGATGGTTGGCTTCCACATGATGAAAGAACTTGGCAGCGACTTGATGCCGGGTGTTTTGTTTATGGGATTGACCATCAGCACCGTCTATGTAAGTACTCGTACTCTTCTTGTGGAAAGATGGGTGAGGAAGTGCATTGCCCCATTGAATCTTACTGGAAAGATATTTTGTTGGGTAGGAGACAGACAAAGAGGGATACTAATCTTTCCTGCCTGATTTCTCTCATCATTCCTCTGTCTCTCCCACCTATCAACATATATTAATAATATCCAGTATTTGCTTTTTGACTCCTTCCCACTCAATCAATCAGCATCATTGGGGTTGTAGGGTTTGTCCCCATCTTTACCCCCAAGCTCCCTGACAGCCATTTTCAGTTTTAATGGAAACATGCACAATTGCCAAACTTTGCCTTTGAGAAATCCCATTTGTAGTACATTCGTTTAACAAAGTGTGGGTATTTAGTATGCTACTTCTGACTCTCTTTACATTAGGCCAGACTTACACCCATGTTGAGAGATTTAGATGAATATTGGGTAATGTGCAATCCCCGTTACTGTAACTTGCTGCCATAATTGTAAATAGAGCATGTATTTTTGCAGTAAACTGCATAGTATAACTCAAAATTCTGTACACTTATAATTTAGTAGCTATCTACACATGAAGTCTGATATTGCATTACTGCCATTGTGTTAACTTGTAGTTCCACCCAAGGGAGAGTTGGGATAGGAAAAATGGGACAGTAGACTTTTTTCTCAGACCCTAAAGAAAAGTGCTTGTGTCCATGGCAAAATGTCACTCACTGGTCCCTTTGCACCATGTAGTTGCAGCAGTTCATCGGTCAACAGAAAAACAGGAGGGGGGAAAACTGTCAGGGATTCAATGGACACTATGGCAGTAAAGAGGCTTGACTCTCAGGCTCTGCTTAGTAGTGTTTAAAAAAAACTTCAGCATGGTCTGAAATGGCACACTGTTTTTAATGAAGGACAAAACCTTAGAGGAGGAATGGGATATGTCACTTTCCTCGTGCAACTTCTTGTTATTGTTCAGTTCGATGGGATAAGGTGCTGCCGCAACAGAGTTCATGTATAGTTTTGTGTTGTACTAGTAGTGTTAGTTGAACTTTGTGTAACAAGGACTTTTTTTGGACTGTGGGAGGAAATGGGAGAACCTGGAGAAAATATATGTGAACATGGAGAGAACCTTTAGAAACTCTTTCCACATGAGAAAACATTCTCTGTCCAACCTGGGGATCAAACATGGGACCTCAGAGGTGGAAGGCTGTGGCAATAGCCACTACACCACCATGCGACCCTGTTAATTGAAGGGCTCCATGAAAGAACTAGGGTAAACCATTTGATGGCCCACTGCACCTTGTTTCTTTAATAAATAGGCCATGTAAATGGCATAACATAAAGAAATGATCATGGTGTGTCACCTGTGGTCCCTGACATCAACTAGGTAAAAAAATCAGTCCACCACTGGCATTGCAAGAGCAGTAATGGTATCTGACATGGAGACCTACTGGTCATGTTGGAATGCAGCTGGTACCGGTAAATGTTAACTTTTTCTTCAGGACTTTCTTGCATTGTAAGTGTGTTTCTGGTCTCAGAATATCCCGAAAGCAATGTGAGGTATATGAAAGTATTGGTCTAGAGATGCTTTATTGAAGCATGGGATTAAAACCATTCCCTTTGTTCAGGAGTATGAATTCATTAGGATGGCCATGACTGTCCAGCATCTAATGACGTTTCATAGTGATGGCCATGCCATGGACATTACTGTGTTAGGCTTTAAAAAATTGAATGCCACATATGTAGGCCTAAGTATCATGATCACGAGACTTATTCTTGGAGAGAAATGACAGCAATGATTTAGGAGGAAATACGCAGCAATAGCAAATCCATAGGCCCATCTTATTCTGTGTAACGGCCAAAGCCTATTCTTGTATGTGACGAATACTTGCAAAAAAAAATAATCAGTCATATTTCCTAACAACCTGTACAGGCTTTTGAGTGGCTTTATCTCACATCAGTTAGGCCGACCTACCTAATACCGATTGGGGTCCCTACTTTGGTCCCCACGGTAGCAAGACTATTGTTTTGCTGCCATGGCCATCACTATCTTGACACCTGGCCATTACTGTCTTTCAGGTAGGATATTTTGTTTAAATATATATACACATTCTGATAGATTTGAGTGAATTTGATGCAATGTGAATGGGGACCTCAGTCATTAGAAAAATATGTTAGAACATCTACATGAAAAGAAAAGGTGAGAATATTCATGTATTACTGACTGAGACCAATGCACTAAACTGGCCATCACTGTATGGTTTACCCTACATAGGGATTCCTCATTAGTTACCCCCTTCTTTCATGGAGCCCTTCAATTGAAAGTGGTTGTCTCCCCTGCAGATGAAGACGGCATGGGTAGCAGGCAGGAGAGAGGAGGGGAAAATGTCACAAGTATTGCATAGCTGTGTAATATGCACATTATAGTATAATGCAATACCAGGTGACTCTAAAGTCAGGATACATAGGTAATTTGATTGTATTGTTAGGTTCCAGTTGTGCCAACTAGTAGTTTGTTAACACAATTGGCACTTGAAGTTGGCACAACTGAAAACCAACAATGCAATCCAATTACCTATGTATCCTGACTTTAAAGTCACCCTGTATAACAGTCGTGTTAGATGCTGTGCCTCCAGGCAGCTAGTTCAATAATAGATGATGATGAGGTTGAGAGACGATGTTAAGAGATGATTAGTTGATGATGAGGATGCGATAGGGACTAGTCTTGTCTTTGATAAGGCGAGGTGTTCCGTGTTAAAGGAACACCTCTCTTCTTTTAAAGGGGGGACGAATGTGATGTACAGAATATGTTGGCAGCAATGCGGTGTTGATTGTAAAGAGGGTAAAGAGGGAAATGGGAGAACCTGGAGAAAATATATGTGAACATGGAGAGAGCCTTGAGAAACTCTTTCCACATGAGAAAGCATTCTCTGTCTAACCTGGGGATCAAACATGGGACCTCAGTCACAATGCAGCAAAGAAAAAAATAAACAAAAATGTTACACTCCACTCTCTGCAGATTGTTCCAGTAACTTATTAAAATGCCCAAAGTGGCTATTGATTTTTTAGCACTAACAATAAGTGCTTCTTACTTTTCATATTGTACCTAGCAGTTATCAAAAATAACACCTGACAGTATTACGTTGCAACATAAGCATTCAGGCCCTCAATTGATTAATTATTCGTGAGCTTGCTGTAAGAAATGCCCTTTTTGACCCACTATCACCTTCAGTCAGTAGTTGGAACAATTTTTCAAAATGTAGACCCTGCTGCTGCATTAGTTTAAATGGATGCATCCCATCAACATAATATTATCAGGTAAAAATTTCAAAAACCTTCTAAAGGAGCTGTTACATAGTACTGTAACTGCTTAAAATAAGCAGCCAAGTCCAAAAAATGACTACCCACTGACGGCTTTTCAGTTGGAACAGACAGTATATTTTGATTTTGAAGGAAGTGTTGAGATTGAAAACTGTTAATGATAGCCCAAATGCTACAGTGATTAAATAATAACCTTTACCATTTTCATCACATATATTTGGAATGAAATGCAGAAAACTTATACATTTGCATCTAAACTATGAGGGGAGCTGTGGGAGAACAAGACTAACCTCCTTTAATGTTTAAATGTTAGTGTCGTCCATCTGCATCCAATGACAACTGTACCTGTTACACTATAGTATATTATCCGTAATTAATTAGGCTGTACGTTAATAAATTGGTAAACAAAATTATTGGTTACATAACTCGTGTTGTAGAAAAATTCACTTATTGAGAATAGGCCCCGAATTTTGTTCTTGCCCTAGGCCCCACACCCTCCTAGGGCCGGCCCTGGCTATGAATGTTGCTGATTTCATTACTGGAGTTGTGTAAATTCTTAAAAGTATCTCTCAAGGGCCCTTGGGGGATTTCAGGACACTTGTTCCTTTAGGTATCCCCAAAGCAATGCACATATCAGGAGTAGTGAGGTCCAGTGGCCTATGTGGCCACATACCTTGTAAGCGTATGTATGGAGCCATCATGCTGGACATAGCTTTTTGTCAATTTGATATTGTACATACAGTTGTTCCACCACTTCCTTGAAGTGCAACTACAATTGTTTGGATACAGAAGAACAATTGCAATACGCAGGGGGAGGCACGGTGGCCGAGATGGTAACGTCTCGGCTTGCTATGCGAAAGGTCCCGGGTTCAAATCCCCACCCGGGAGCAAACCTTTCGCTTGCGTCATTGGGTCGTGACCCGCGCCTAAGGAGGCGTCTTGGCAACCTGACCTCCTGGGGGACTGCACCTGGCCCACCGCTGGACAATGCACCTGCACATGTGTCCCCTCCCCAAATCCCCAACCCTTACCCCATTTCCCAGTACTCCTTGCACCGGTGAATGAAGAAAAATAATATACTTGAAAACTGATGGTGGTATGCCACCCCCCAAATAGGCCCTTGACGCCTGGCACGGGGTAAAATCAATAAAATATAAAATAAATAAAATTGCAATACGCAGGGGGATCCAATACATACTGGTCCGTTTGCAGTGCAATTTTTTGGCACTAAGCTGCTTATTTTGAAGCAATTACTTCTGCATAGTTACTCTTAATGGCTATCAAGAGTACTATCTGCTAACATTATGCCACACTGAATCATCTATTCCAACTCTGAACTGCAAATTATTTTCTATTAAGAATGGCCAATTGGCATCCTACGTCTAGGGGAAAACCCACTTTGTGCAGGCCAGACCCACTTGGAGACTTTAAAAATGATGGGTACATGTAACCTAATACAGTAATAGAAGATAATATTTTTGCTAACCATTGAAAGTAACCATACAGAAGTTAATTAATTAATTAATTCATTAATTCATTCCTTCATGGCAATAATCCGTTGATGGGATAACCACTGATGGCCAGGTAAAACACCTGGCCCTCTCAAATGACGAGTACAATGAATGCTCTCTGATCAGGTAGCCTACACACAGAAGATAATTATAATGGATGGATCATTGTCAGAATAAGCAGCTTACAAGTAGTGTCAAAAATAGCCATAGCAATCTGACAGGTATTATGGATCACCCTGTGTACTGTAACATGGAAGCGAGTTAGTCTGATTCTCCCAGTTTCCACAGAGTTAAGATTTGAGAATTTGTGTTTTCTGCATTTCTTTCTGTACAGTATTTACAAATGATGAAAATGGTACAGGTTTGCATCCTGTAGGCTACTTCTTTTTCACCCAAACTTTGCATTATTTCACAATATATAGCTAGGAGCCCTGGAAAAATTGCACTACTTCACATGGGCTCAACTATTTCTCCCTCTATGACAGAAATGCATATGAATAACTCCATTATGAGCTCTCACTCTACTCAGCCCCGCAAAGCCCACTCTGATACCTTAAGGCCTCTGACACACCTGATACACGAGGCCACCATGGCAGCTCTGCCACAGAAATGAGGCGCCGCTTCTCTGGTGGCTTGTTGCAGATTTTTTCGCCACCACAGACGTGCTGCCAGCTGAGCTCTAGTCTCAAAATGTGCATCTGGCAGCAAGAAAAGTCGTGTCTCGCGTGAAAGGATTCATATGATTCAATGCAAACACGTGGCGGCACGGCCAGTTGGCAGCGCCGAAAATCATGCTGCCTGCCACCGGTATTTCTGGCGGCATTCTGGCAGTGCTATCAAGGACGAGGTCACCACCATGTGTGAAGGCTACACTTGCAGCAATGCAAAGACCTGGCGGTGGTGCCTTGGCCGTGCTGCCATGGTGGCCTCGTGTGAAAGAGGCTTAATATCCCCTCAATGTAGACACTAACAGGTCGGATGTGATTCAGAACCCTTTTTACAAGTATGTGCAAGACATGAGTCCTGCCCAGACTTGGCAGAAGTTTGAAACTTCTCCCACACGACACTGCAAGCTCACACACTCATAAACACCCAGCCCTGATCGAGTATGTATTAAAGTTTGAGTTTTCAAAACATGTCCATCAAATCTGCCTCACTATTATCCTCTCACATTTACTGTGCATTGTAGAAATGCAGAATGACTTGTCTCATTGGTACAAGTGGACTAAACAGAGGCTATTATTATTGCATGTTATTACTGCAGAGCTGCCTACCATAAATCCCAGCACAGTTCCACGACAACACCCTCACTCCCTTGCCTTCCTCATCTGCTCCTTCTGCTGCTGCTGCTTCTTCTCCTCCTCCTTCTCCTTCATCGTCTTCTTCCCCTTCATCTCCTCCCACTGACGGTTGGGTTTGGTCAGGCACCAGCCCCCCNCCCCCCTCCCCTCTTCCCCTCAGTGTGCAACCCCTCTGTTCCCTCCAGCCACTCTCCATCCTCCTGCTGCCCGTTCCCTCCTCTCTCCTTGGCCCCCCTTCCTCCGCTCCAGCACTGCCTCCTGCTTCTCCTCGTCCCACACATACCACTTCCCCCCGGCCACCAGCTTGTCCACCCTGACAGTGCTGGGGGTTCCAGACGCTCTCCAGTCCCGTGCCACCCGGAAGAGCTGCCTGCGCACCTCCCGGGTCGCCAGTGAGAAGTCCTCATCAACATAAATGTTACTCCCCTTCAGCTTCACCTTGTCCCGCAGCATGGCCTCCCTCTCCTTCCCAGCATCAAACTTGACCACCACCTTGCGGTCCACCCCCTCCCTCTTCGGCCCCACTCGGTGTGCGCGGGAGATGGACCGCAAAGTTAGGCCCATCCTCCCGCTCGCCATCTCCTTCAACAGCTCCTCTGTCCTCGCCCATGTCCAGAGCTGCCTACCTTACAAAAGTGTAAGGAGGAAGAAATGTGGAAAAAATGCAGGGATTGGTTAACAATAAGGGAGATTTGGTAACAGATCGCCATTCCACCTTCCCACCATCTTCTAGGAGAAAATAATGTTATTATTATTATTATTATTATTATTATTATTATTATTATTATTATTATTATTATTATTATTATTTATTTATTCCATGGGCTCGTGCCCTTAGGAAGCCTTCCCTTACAAAAATATACAGAATAATCACAAACGTCACTCCATACCGGATAACTTCTTTATCCATAGTTAGAAAGGACCCGGCTCTCCTTAAGAAAATAATGTTCTTTCTGGTCCTAACATTATGCTCACAACACAGTCACTTAACCCTTAACTACGTAGGTGGGTGAAACACCTTTAACTACGTAGGTGGAGCCTGAGAGGCTCCAACGGTATATTTAAATTTCTGCTTATCAACTAAATTGTTATATTGGACTTTTCACATACAGAAAGTGCAGTTCAGATCATTAGGCTTCCGATAACGTAAAAATCACACGCTGAGTCAGCATATTCCGACAGGGAAAAATTCTTAATTAAAAGGTTACATCATGCTTGAGCCGCTCAGTCTTCACCTGCATAGGTAGAGCCAGTATAGAGTCCAGGAGGGACCTGTTCCTCGTTACGAATTTTTTTAAACCAAACAATAGGGACTAAAAAAAAATTTCTTTCCCTTTCATGCTTAGGAAGGTTTGTCTGACAAAGTCACGGAAGGACAGGGGAAAATAAAATTCGATGAAAAAGTTACATGCCTTTAAATAGTGCTTGGAGCCTCTCAGGCTCCACCTACGTAGTTAAGGGTTAATGTACAAGTGAATTTTAGAAGCTCATTTAATTATGTCAAATGAAGCTTCACAACTATCACAAGTTTAATACATGGACAAAAAAAAAATCAAATGGCTGTGAGCACAGACCATTAGCTTATGTAATAGGCTTTTCCTCACGTGGCATCCATCATGTGCATTATGTCTGTTCATATGCATCAATTTGAATCTATCATTGCATACAGAAGAAATCCAGTAAGTAATATTTTGGTGGTTTTTAGTTATTTACACCACTAATTAGCATTTTTTCCCTACTCTATCACCTGGTAAAGTCTGTTTAATCCTAAAGATTTATAAGGTGCCAGGAAGCCAGGATTTTCTATCTTCACCAGCATGTCAACAAGTGCAAGGTCAAATTTTTGCTTTGGATTTTCTCAAAGCTGGCTTTATGGAATTAGTGGATTTCTCCTGCAGGCCCAAGATATACAGTGCACACTTGCGAGTAAGCAACACTGTTTTTTTGGTGCACAGGTCATGAATATTTTTACATGAACCTGCCATGTTGAAGAATAAGCTATGTTATCATGGAATTCATTTTTCCAGAATAATTACTGAAAAATCATTCTTCGATTTGAGCGAGATGATATTATAGTGCTCATGGAGTCATGGGAGATGAACGCCGGCGTAAGTGACATATTTGAAATATTACTTCGCAAAACACATAGCATATGGAAGTACATCATACCTGAGCATCAATTTACTTTTGAGAAGCATGAGAACCCGAGTAATTTTCCATTGGCAGTGATATGTTCTTGACAGGGTATTGTTCACTTCACATGGCTTCTGTGACTACCACTTGGGAGGTGTAAGCAATCCCCTGTTACTCCTATGATACGGTATTTTAATTACAGTTTCCACCAGCCCGGAATTTTGGTGCTGGCGCATCTCTACAGGCATCTATTGCTGCCAGCACCCCGAATCCTAGTTTGCAAATGCCCTCAGAGGAAAGGACGGTTTGGGTTGGTTCAGAAGGCATCTGCCTGAACGCCCCCNCCCCAATGGATTCCTGTGGGGCCGCACCAGCACCAAATTCCCAGTCTGGCGGAGACTTTGTAATTAATCTACCATCCCCACAAGGCTAGGCTGGAAGAAGCAGGGGACTAGGTGTAAAGGAAGGGGCAGGAGGATGCTGTTGACAGTAATGTCCTCAAACAACAAAAGGAGTAAACGTTGTCAGCCCTGGGTCAAGAGTATTTTATTGATTCGAAGTGGGAGAGGATGAGATAGAGGCAGACCTTCTGGCCAAAAGTGGAAGGTTCCAGAAGTACATTCCCTAATATCCATTTACTGTATTACCTCTCATAAAGCGGAATGCCAGTGTAGTCGAGGTCAACAGGTTTTTAGAAAGGCATGATCTGGCGGCTATACCGGCATGCCGGTATAAGGCGAGGTTTCACATATCCTCTCCGAACTTGACATTTGCCTGAAAATTGAAACTCATGTCAAGGCTATCGAAAAGGCACATTTTTCGAATAGGGTACCCCGAGGAGTACTCGTACCATATATTATATTCAATTGCAGTGTCTGGCAATAATCTCTATTTAAACAGCATGCTGGAGCAGGGGGTTCCCCTGTCAAAGCAGGCTGATGATGGGATTGGTCACACACTCTACATTATTTTTATGCACTGTGTAACAGAACTTGCATATTCTCACAGCCTGTACACTTGCCCATTTTCATTGTAACATTATTTTAGGACGGTACCAGCAGCATTCCAAAAAATTTGGCAAGGATCAAAATTACGGAAATCTACCTCGGTTATTGCGGCATGCCAGCCACCCCCTCATCAACCTCGTTTTATACCGGCATGCCGCTTTATGAGAGGTAATATGGTATTTATTTTTTAAATTTTATTTTCTACCCCTTGCTCAAGCCTTAGGCTAGTTTTGGGGGGCACACACCATGCAGTCAAGATATTTAAAGTCTAGTAACAGTTGAATTCGAACAAAACATTCTCTAATATCCATTGACTACACTATTGTTCCTGTATGAAACTGTTCCATTATGATACAATCTTAAGCCACTTCCACAGCTTAGTTTATGGCATGGAAAAATACCTTCATGAGAGGCTGCGAGAAACTAAGGCAATGTGGAGCTCTTCTCCGATTCAATTCATGATGTCACAGACGGACTTGAAAATGTAGACCTATTCCTATTTCTTGGTGAGAGTCGGTAAGAGAAGCCCTCTCCCCATTGGTGCCTCCCTCGCCTCGTGCTCAATACTCGTACATTTGTCACACTTTGTCAGGGTGAAACCACCGAAATTATGACCTGCGGGCAGGTTGAATGACCATTGACCAGATGTTGGAAGTCACCCCTCTCCAACCGAGTTATCTCCTATGTAATGTGGAGCGCACATCAGGAAAAATGGGAGTGGTAGGAATACAAGAATAACGGGACAGCCCTTGGGGGATTTTTACCATGCCAGAAAATAACCAAGTGTGGGCCTGGCTTTAGGGCCAGTTGTAGTAACATAACTGGAAAGATTCTCAATTATGCATCTCACAACTGGATATTTTCTCATGTTGCCTTAAGTTTTAGCTTACTGGTGTCCCATGAGATAGCTTCCTTCAGTGGATGAGAGTTGAATTATCATTATCTGATTCACTTTTATAATACAGTTGACTCTGGATATAACAGCCTTGGCTATAACAGATTTCAGGTTATAACCAACTTGAAAGGCTGGTTCCATCATACTTCCATAAGGCCCTATGTGTTTGGATATATAGTAAACTGCCATTATATGAAACTTATTCCCATGTCCCCTTGAAGTCTCTCATATCTTGAGTCAACTGTATAGATTGAAATGCTTGGAGAGCAAGGGACGGGGATTGGATAAAAAGAACATTTATGAGAAGCATAGCTTCACTTTACACATGGGCAAATGAAATAGTGACAGAGGGCAATAACTGCCTAGCAAATGGTTCTCTCCGTGTTCGTGTGGGTTTCTTGGGGCTCCCACAATCAAAATCCATTGCAGCACGAATAATCTGAAAATGGACAGATACTGTAAAATGAGCAATTCAGGTTTTTAAATGAACTAGTGCACATATTTTATGCTGATTTAAATAAGGTTGAATCAAAATAATGAAACTTAACATAGGTTTTTAATTTGTCTTAGCTGGAAAAGTCTGTTACATTTTTGTGAGACATATTTGCATTTTTTCGGATGTTTATTTCTAACCTTCTTTTCTGAAACAGAGATAATCAGCACATGGATAAATGGAAGTAGAGTGTATTTTAATTAAATGCCAAGAAAAGGCTAGATCTGTTGACATGATACCATGCCTCCAAGCCTAGACTTTTGTCATTTCCATGACGTGAAGTCATGAATCCAAGGTGTAGGAAAAAAATTATAAATTCATATCTTCATGTTGATACATGACTTGTACAATAATGTGCAGTCCTGTATGTTTCAAATTGAATTGAATTTTTCATCAGCAGAAAATAGTTAATTTAACTACTATAACTACAGTAACTGCCTGCTGGAAAGAATTTGTTCCTAAGAATCACGCAGGGATCCCTGAGCAAGGCTCTCACCTCGTTTAGTGGGGTATTGAAAACCTAGGACAGATTTCCTCTAAGGCAGTGATTTTCAAACTGGGGTATGCGAACACAATTTTGGGGGCACGCGAAAGATATTGTGCAATGGTGCCCAGTCTCTACATTAGTGAGAACCATATATATTATTCTTTCAACAAGAATGAACCAACTTAATTGAGAAAAACACAAAAAAATAGTCCTACTCATTCCCATCTTTCTTTTTGCTATTAATATTTTAGTGAAGATTTATTATATGCAGAAGCGGGGAGGTGTGGTGGCCGAGATGGTAACGTCTCGGCTTGCTGAGTGAAAGGCCCCAGGTTCGATCCCCGCCTGGGGAACTTTCCTTTCACCTGCGTCAGGAGGGTCTCTGACCTGCACCAAGGAGGTGTCTGGTAACCTAACCTCCTGGGGAACAGCACATGACCCGTAGCTATGACATTGCACCTTGCACCCATGTTCCCTCCCCAAAAATCCCTATCCTTTCCCATTGTCCCAGTTTCCTAGCACCGGAGAATGAAGTGAAAATATATACAGAAAACTCATGGTGGTATGCCACCCCCCTATAGCTCCCGTAAGGGACATCACGGGGTAAAATAAATAAAAATAAAAATAAAAATGCAGAAGCATTTTCTGACTGCTGCCATTTTCATTCAGCATACGCGTTGAAACTCAAGAAGAAACATGGCAGTGTTAACTCGAACAACTGGTTCTATTATTGCGCTTTGAAACGTGAAGGATTTTACAATACACTCTGGTTGCAGAAGCTGATCTCCCTGGCCTAAGAATTTTCGAGTCTCAACGAATGAAATTGGGGACTTCAAGACATCCCCGACAATATACAGTATTTTATGTGCAAAGTAAAATCGAAGGATTTATTTAAAAATTCCAGTTTTGGGGAAAATGTTGTATACAAGGTAGCAACTTTTCTTGTTTTCCAACACTCCAAGAATTTCAAAGCGACAGTGGAGGCCCAGTGGACATCAGTACATGAATTAATTGGCACAATAGTTATTAGAAATGATTTTTTGTGAAATGGACATGCCAATCAATTGCATCAGGAGTTTCAGATTTATTTACCTCTCCCGAACATAATTATCAGTGCAGAATCAGGAAGGGTCATAATTTCTACGAATGGAAGTTTAAATTTGAAAATACCCTTTTGAATTGTTGGGCTGAATAAATGGAAGACTATGGGGAGGTGTGGTGGCCGTGATGGTAACGTCACGGCTTGCTGAGTGAAAGGCCCCAGGTTCGATCCCCGCCTGGGGAACTTTCCTTTCACCTGCGTCGGGAGGGTCTCTGACCTGCACCAAGGAGGTGTCTGGCAACCTAACCTCCTGGGGGACAGCACATGACCCATGTTGTAGACATTGCACTTGCACCCCATGTTCCCTCCCCAAAAATCCCTACCCCTACCCTACATCCTTGACTCCTTGCACCGGTGACTGAAGAAAAAATTACAGAGAAAACTGATGGTGGTGTGCCACCCCCCAAATAGGCCATTGATGCCTGGCACGGGGTAAATTAAAAAATTTTAAAAAAAAATTTTTAAAAAAATGGAAGACTATCCGGGCCTGGCAACTAGTGCAGTACTCTGAAGTACTTGATACCATTTTGTGCAGTGTTTCCGCAAAACGTTGTAAATACCGATTCACAAATTTTTCAGGAGAGACTTTTTTAGATCCACAGCCGTGGATGAATAAGACTCACTCTGTGTCTCACTATTGGCTGCCACTGATTTGTAGGCTCGCCTGCTCGCCATAACTTCGCCAGTAACACGAACAAGGTATATACAACGAAATGCACGCTGAAGGTCTATTTCAGGGTTATTCAACTAGTTTATGACAAGGCCCAATATTTACCTTTCATGGGCCATTGAAGATCTGGACACCCCCCCTGGGTAAAGATATGCATTTTATGTGGTACCACAGGGTTCACTTTTGAAAATAGAAACATGTGCAGCAAGGGTAGAAGGGCCTATCAAGACAGGACATATTAAGACATTTTCGCCCTTTATGGTGTCCTGTACAGTCGCATAGGCAGAAAAAATTTCGGAGGGGGGCCCATGACATAAGCACAAGGTGAACAAGACGGAAATGGCGGGAAGCAAGCCCACTGCAGGCGGAATTTTTTGGGGAGTTCAAGGTCACACGAGCTTAGGTGAATGTAGGAGATTTGAATGGGTGTGTATTTGATAAAATTGGTAGCACTTCTTCCAAAAAATCATGAATTAGTAATTTCTAATGCTATTTCAAATTGTCCTGTATATCGTCGCGGTCTGGACAAAATTGCGTTGTGGTCCGGATCCGGACTGCGGTCTGCCAGTTTAATAGCCCTGGTCTATTCATCCAACATGGTACTTACAGCGTTTTGCAGAAACACTATACATTTACTAACTACCTATTTATGTGAAGCTGTTTTCATTAACGTCCATGAAAACAACGTGCCGTCCTTGACTTTGTGTTGAGAAAGACCTCAGGCTTAAATTGACGCCACTACTATTTTTGTTCCCAATATTAACCATAAGTGTGAATGAAAGAAATCACACCCATCACATTAACTGATATTTGCCCAGTCACCATTTTCAGGTAACAGGCCGGAGTGGGGGTACAACTGTCTTGACATATTTGAAAAGGGGTACGCGACAAAAAAAGTTTGGGAACCACTGCTGTAAGTCATCAAAGAAGGAAATTATTTTACAAGAAAAACATGGAAAATATTGAATCTATACATTTTTGTCCTCATTGGCTAATTGTCTTGTAATCCAAGAGAAATTTTCCTTTAGATGAAAAAATAAGACCCTAATTTTTTGGTTCAAAAGGCTATAATTTGGCTCATGTTAGTCTCATTTTTCTGCATACACTGGATCTATATGCAGGGTGTTCCAAGTGGGTCGCTTTAGTAATAGGAAATTTCACTTGAAGGTCTTGCAGATTGTGTCCTGACACAGGTGCCCTATAATATAGCAACTGCTACATTCAACAACCTGAGAGAATTTGGGTACCTGGACTGGGGCGCAACAAGCTTTGCGCGCCTATAACTAAAGCGACCAGCATATCTGGAACACCCTGCATGTGCCATTAGAACAGAATGTGATAATGCTAATCCGATGCACTGTTGTGGGGTGGTAGATGGCTGGCATGTGATGGTCCGATGGTGCAATTTTCATTCAGGAATTACTTCTTCAGTATTATAAGGAATATAGTTACTCATGCATAATATGTGTTCCACACAGGGTGTAAATGAAATAAGTGTGCATATTGTGAGGAATCATAAGAGTGACTAGAAAATAACATTTTCACCAATACACTTTGTGCCACTGCAGACGCATCATTCCATCAGAAAATGAGGGTCTGTGATGTGTCATACACACACATCTAAATCTTAGTAGCCATAGTAACCACCATGGTAACCATGGTATTACAAAAGAAGTTCCCATACCTACCTCCCAAGAGCAACACAAAACCCTCAATTTCTGAAAGAACAAGTGGTGTATTAGTATGGTTTCCATGGTTGTTACTATGGTTACAAAGAGTTAGTCATGTGTGTGACGAGTCACAAACGCTTGTTTTCTGAGATAATGACTTGTCTGCAGCACCAAGTGAATTGGCCAAAAAAATGTAATTTTCTAGTCACTCTATTGTTCCTCGAAATATGCGCACTTATTTCATTCACACCCTGTACATTGAACCCCTAGTTATCCATGGTAATTGGATCTAACACTAAGTCCCTCTGTGGATAAGTGAAACCTCTGGAGAAGCAGAACGCTATATAATATTTTTTTTAACATACATGCATGCCTATCATAATATTTAATTTACAAATGATACACAGTAAGACATCCACAAAGACAATATTAACAGTAAAATAAGATAGTTAAAACAATACTTGACTGCACTGTAATATATGTAGAGAACTTACACTTTGGATGTTTAAAATGCGATATTTTTAATATTTTCAAACCTTGAATAACAGTAACTGCAGATTACGAAACCATGATTAACCAGGGGCTGATTGAATTAGGAACAGTTTCTGACAATCATATCCTGACACTCCATCCAGATCCTGCCATCAGCATTCTAGCAAAGTGAAGGTTAGGAAGATAATATACCTTCACCTCGTTTGAACTCCATCTGTCCAAGAAATTTTTTTGACACAGTATACAGTATTATTTAATATTTCACAGCCACTACTGAAACGTGAACAACGGAAGAAAGAAGATTACCAACAACAAATGGCAGACCTGATGATATCCAGGGAGATGATTATTAAGGCCATGACGCAGAGGAAGGATGAAGTTATTTCAGATATCGAAGTTGGGAAACGCCTAAGAATGGTCTTGACTAGCTTTTACTGCTGCCCAATCATTGCTGCTTACCCTAGCACGGCAGCACCTTTGATTCGTGTATGCGAGCGCAAACATGGTGGCGTAACTCCATATTGCATGACAATGCATAAAATTATGGTGACACGTTATCTGGCCGTGATCAACAAGATGGTTCTGCTGGAGATGAAGCAGTTCCGGGCTGCAAGTGAGTATTATTATGCATTCAAAACGAGACAATTATGGTTATGATTCATATTTTGTTTTGTTTCAGGAACCACGCCAATGTCAACCGTAATTTTCACCACCCTGTGGGTGATCTTCAATGCACCAAACTTCGACTCAGCCATTCCTTCATTCCGATCTGCATAAACCAAATTATTCTGGCCAAAGAAAATTACATGTTCAACTTAAACTCATTGCAATATATCTCATAATCACAAGTGTTGGTACCTGAAATATCATTTGACAATAATAACATTATGTGCAGTCACTTTTCACATCTCACCTATAAATTAACTACGTCCTGACATCCACAACGGTGCGAAGAAGATTACCTCCTATTACGGATCGGACCACCAATCCCTCATAGACATCGCAGCCACCAATTGTACCTCTGGGTCACATTACCGCCTCAACTTTCACCTGTATCTACAAGCACACTCGAGAAGACCGCCGCCATCTTGCGCAACCATTGTTGCAAGCTGTTCTCCACATATTAATCCCTCAATCTGCTAAATAAGCTTTTACTTTATAAATGAAATCCCAACTTTCCTTATAAAATTTGAAATTTGAACACTGTAAGTATAAATTCTTGGCTATAAACGTGATGTTTCCAATGGTTTCTTTTAATGCCCTCGCAACATTGCAATAATGAGAAGCGACCGTTACTCTTGTCGCAGTCGCAGTTGGTTTCCCGAGCTGGAGTCTTGCAGTCACTCGACAGTTGGCACCGTGCTTTCAGGTCTTGAGCTCAATCACCTTTTTCCGGATTTGGTGCCTGGAGGCCCTTCCAGGGGAGCTGTGACCTTGAGACACTAAAGGATGAGTGCCGTAAGTTCGCATAAGGTTCTTTAAGAAAAGAGGGTTAAAATATTGCTTGGTTGCTTTGATGGTACCAAAATGTGTGGTACTGTACGTATGATTTTGTAGCAAACATGTGGCCGAGTTCTGCTAGTTTTGAGCAGTCGGGTGGATAAAGCACCCTGAGTTGGTGTGGTTCTTGGGTTCCCGAAGAGACTGCATTGCAGGTCGGCAAAGTGCAATGTAGTCCTGTGCATCTCATTGGGAACTTCATGGTAGGCCAAGTAACTGTGACGGCGGATCTAAGAGGTAGCATAAACCTGGCAGAACCATTGTGAACTGCACACAGAATGAATGCTCGAAAGTTGGAGTTGTACCAGAATCAGTTAGCTGCAAATAGTTGCTGTTTGTGGATAAGAATTACATGATAATAACAGGTGATCATAAAGGTGCGAAGTCATGATCATGTCATCCTTATGCCTGTTACTTTTACGAAGCCTGGGGGCTTTGTCTCGAGGAGGAGACAAACTATTTTCCACCTTACATGCGTAAATATACCATGCCTTTCGGAATTGAGCTAACATTTGTGTTGGCAAAATTTTTGTGGATGCGTGTTCGACTCATGTAGCCTCACGTGCATTAAGTTATATTGACCTCTATGAGCTCCATCAACCAATCCCCCCTCACCAGTCAAAGGAATGCATCTGAATTCACTCTCAAGCACCAATGCCAGGAAATGACACTTCGGCATTGTCACACTTCCACTACATTTATTAAACCGTCCTGTGATGAACTGGATTTTGTTAAAATAGTCCCACATCAAGTAAGGCGTATGAAAAGTTATAATTAATTTCAAATATATGTAGTTTCTACTCGAAATGAACTTTAGTAAATTCTAACTGGCCAATCTAGTTGTAGGAAATCCTGAGAGGTGAGATCTGCCATAATCTCATTTAACAGTGTTTTTCAATTTCAAATTTTTTTTTCAACCACCACAATAGTGGAAGTTCATAATATTGTAAGGAGAAAATATTTTGACCTATTTGAGTATTGCAAAAATCTGCATTTCAAAATCTCAATTTGGTGCTTATTTCCTTATTAAAATCACAACAGAAGGCACTGTTGGGCACATTGAATAATTTTTATATTAATGTGTCAAGCAATGGTAAATTGTAACAGATTAGTTGAGATGCCAGTTGTTCATTGAAATTGGAAGTTACGATATATAAGTGTGTCCAAAAGCATATCCTTCCCCTGTATTACCCCACTTGTACCTGTGTAACCAGTGTTGCAAAATCACTAATTTAATGAAATGCTTTGGTGAACAATAAGTGCTTATTATGGTGATTTTAAAGTGAAAATTGCTGAATGCAATTGCAAATTTTTGCAGTACCAGAGTAGATAGGAAAATTGAGTATGCCTTTTACATCTAACATTATGAACTTGCACTAAAAATTGTGGTCAGAAGAAATAACCATCCTGAAAGGGATTTGTTTAAGGTGAGACAAGCAAGCATCCACTGAATCTTCACCTATATGGACGTGCATTAATTCTTAAGTTCATGGTATAGCTTCTCTATAGTAAGTAAATTTATTTACCCAGTGTCGGTGGCCTGTACAGGGGAATCTCCGTCTCATACAATTGGGGGGTGTGGGGGAAAAACATGATAACTGACAAAAGAGTAATTTTTCAGGAGAGCGAATTGAAGTTTGAATTTGCTTAACAAATCATAGGGAATGCTGGTTTTGATCTAGTCCGTGTGGCCGTCTCATGCATGATACATGAACTTGGAGTATACCAAACTGTTTGTCATGTCTTATACATAGTTGCTAGGTGTTTTGGTAAAAAATGACAAAAATGTGGGTTATCGTGTTTTCCCCCACAGCCCTCAATTATTATAGTAGGCCTACATTATGTTTGGAAAGTAATTACATAATAAAGTTTAACTACACTGTCACAATATATGGTATATTAATACACAAACATGATCATTTAGACTATACGCGACTAGAATAATGCATCGGAAAGATCAAGATAGAAACATGTCTTTAATTACTCATGAACTTAATAACATTATCATATTTAGGGTCTCTATAAGTTCAAAAGGTGTTAGTGCAACCAGAGTGAGAGCCTAGTAATCTGAAATGGCCTGTAATCCTATTTTGTTTGTCCAAGTAATGCCCTGTTCCGCCAATCTTTATAACCATCACGTAGAGCTGACTGCTACTTAAACTATGGATTGCACTCCTCCAACACCTGGTATTCGAATTAGTTGATTACAAACTAACTGGCCAAGTTCTGTCTATGAACAACCAGCTACAAGGTGGAAATGGGAAGAAAGAGGGGAATCAACTAGGCAACAGGAGATGCCAAACAGAATGCTTTAATTTTTAAATTTTGGAATTATGGGTGGCTTTTATAAAAAATCAATATGGTAATGACACTCCACTGTATTATGGGAACATGTTCGGAATTGAACTTTTTTGTGTAAATTAGCCATACCTCGAGGCAGGTTTCATTGTTTTTGTTATGTTCAAATAATCACACCTTATGTAGAAGTACCAATGAGCACTTACTCATTGCAGGCATGTTGTTGAATTAATAGCTTCCTTCATAATATCTTAAGATATGATTTTTAATTATTCAGATGTCTGGAAATGTTCAACCAGTTTAGACCAATTTTGGCCAGTTAGGCACTAAAATAGAGCAAAGATTTTGAAGAGAAGGGGTGGAATGAAAATGGGGGGTGTACACTGCTGGACATTAATTCTGTCATACTGCTCGAGACATTTTCCGATGCGGCAGAAGTGCAAAGCAAATTGATTGAGGGCGAACAGTGCGAACCGCTTTGCACTTCTGCCGCATCGGAAAATGTCTCGAGCAGTAAGACGGAATTAATGTCCAGCACTATACATGAGTGTGGAGCATGGTGTGGAGGAAGGGGAGGGGGTAGTAGGACCAGCCCGCCGCAGGCGAAATTTTTTTATGTTCAAGGTCACAAAGTTTAGGCGAATGTAGCTGACAAAGTACAGTGGAATTTTCCTACACTGTAAGCACATCGGATACAAGCAAGGAGAAAAGTCGGTCCCTTCATATTTCCAGCAGCGCCAAGCGGAAACATGTTACATTATTTTACGTATTTCTCATGGCCTCACGCCCCCCTTGAAATCCTCTTACGCCCCCCAGGTTGGGAACCACTGCTCTATTATAATGTGATCAAGATAAAATGAGTGTGCTAGTATCTCAAACAATTCACACTCTTACATATGTTTAAAAAAGTTTGCTTGATAAGAGCAAAAGTGGCATCAGGAGAGAAGCAAATATTGGTGAGTCAAAAAGTTGTGAATATGTGAAATGGAAACAAGCTGCCAAGAACCTGTAATAAGTTTCTATCTCAATATTTATGACTTTGGTGGAGGATGCCCAATATTTTGATTCACATATTGTTCAATAACACTGGCATTACGACCCATATGGATAATGACTGCTCAAATTGAAAAGTTGAGAGTGAGTCCTAGTTGAATCCAGGATTCGTATACATATGTATGAGCAATTCCACGATAATGTCAACATGACAGGTGAAAAAAAAATTATGGTAGGAGAAAATTTTCTCTTCGTGTTGAAAAGGCATAGACCAACTTAAACTCCAGTACACAGACCTGCTTGTTTCATACGTACGTGTGTAGGTGTGTAGACAACGTACATATGTGACCGATTTTTCATGGGTGCCCAAGCTCCCTGCGGGAGGACATAAAGAAATGGCCATGAAAATTTGCACATGTGACATGCTAAGAAATAACAGTGCAGAATAGTTACATAATTATGATCATTACTGTGCACATGCATATGCAGAAAAACAAGATTAATTACTGCCGAGTTATAATCAATGATAATCAGTCACCCCTCCCTAGAATGTATACAGGGTGAAGGGAAACTCGCGGACAATCGCCAGGTAGACTGATAGTACTCGTAAAACTAATATAGGGATGTGCAATTAAATTTGGGTGCCATTGGATAGTTAATGGGTACGGCGCCGTCAAAGTTTCGTGATGTCACGTCTGTTCCGCCAGCTTCAAAGAAGCAAAAGCCAGCTCAAGGGCCTCTGAACAATCCAGCCTTGGGTCCGTAACACATCGTCCATGTGCAATAGGTGATCAAATCATGTCCAAGTAATAATCCAGGTATGACACCGTGCACTTCATCGTTTTTACCTCATATTTTACCATCCGGCCCTCTACACTTTAAAGTCGCCGTACGCATTAACAACGCAACGGCAATCAAAATCAATTGTACATCCCTATATTAGTTTTACGAGTACTATCAATCTACCTTGAGATTTGGCGCGAGTTTCCCTTCACCCTGTATATTTCCATATGCAGGAAGTCCCCGGGTTACAAATGATTCGACTTACGGCGATCTGTACTTACGAACGGGCTCCCAATGCTCCCCATAATTATATATTTATTATGTGTTTATCATTATTCCTCCACTTCCAATCACTTCTGCGTATGTTGACCGACACCAAGTTCAACATAAATACTGTATAATTAATAAATAACTGGGAAACTACGTTCTTTCATGCATGTAAACGAACACACGTGACGTAAGCAGTTTGTTGGATCAGCAACTTTACACTGTATACTGTATTTATTTATTTATTTATTTATTTATTTATTTATTTTGCGCTACCCATGATAGAGCCAGTGGCTCTCTTATGGGGGTGGGACACGCCCATATTTGCTGTGATATTTTTTCATTTTTCTTCGAACTCTGGTGCAGGGAAATCAAGGACATTGGGTAAGGGTAGGGATTTTTGGGGAGGGAACGTAGGTGCAAGTGCATTATCTGAAAAGCGGTCGTGTGCTGTTCCCCAGGCGGTTAGGTTGCCAGACACCTCCAAGGTGCGGCTCCGAGGGGTGTGGGTCATTTCACCGACACCCACCCGGCCGACAGGCCATTTCACCGACAGACATTTCACCGACAAGCCATTTCACCGACAAGGAGGTTCCCCGACAGGGCGTTTCACCGACAGTCATTTGATCGACAAATACCCACACAATTCCGATATGAAAACCATCCAGTCCCTGGAGAGACGGGATCCAGATCACACCTCATTTTCGCAGCGCCCCATATGGAAGGAACCACGACAGATGTCTCCCATTTCTATAAAATATAAACGGAATATGTACATTTCCAATTACATTGCATGAATGAAATACCTGTAGTCAGACACCCGGACAACAACTGCTTACTGGGGATGCTGCAGGTGACTGATTCGCTAAAAGATATTCTCGTGGGAAACGTGAAAATGATGTGTGATCTGGACCCCGTCTCTCCAGTGACTGGATGGTTTTCATATTGGAATTGTGTGGGTAAATTTGTCGATCAAATGACTGTCTGTGAAACGCCCTGTCGGGGAACCTCCTTGTCGGTGAAATGGCTTGTCGGTGGAATGGGTATGTCAGTGGAATGGGTATGTTGGTGAAATGTCTGTCGGTGAAATGGCCTGTCGGCCAGGTGGGTGTTGGTGAAATGACCCGCTCCGAAAGCAGCCATCTTTCCCCCTTTGTGCATGCCATTATAATGTCCGTAATGCTGGAATTGCTCATGTGAAATAGGAACGCGGGAATACTGTAATCAGACCTTGGAACTGTACCTCACTTCCTGGAATAAATGGCATCATACACTTTTGTGGGGCACTCCTGCCCCCCAGACCTGTCCTTATGAGGTTGTACCATTCCATGTCACCCAACTTCAACCTCCTCCTGAAAGTTCCAAAACACTTCTTCAAACTTGAGTCAGCCTACCATTTTCAAATGCTCTCAACCACTGCTGCTGAAGTCAACACTACTTGGGAGATAGGATTGACCTCAGGTCTAACTCGACCCTAAGGTTCAAGTTTGAAGAGCCATTATGCATACAAATAGGGGATGAATGAACCCCTCTCAACCTAGTGTAAATGCTGGCTTCATTTGAATATCCATTATGTATGCAGGCCTTAGGCACATTCTCTATCAGAAATCTTAATGTTCAAGGCGAAATATATATTTATTTTAGGCCACACATTCCTGGCTTATTTGATAGTAACATTTAGCATTTCTCCATGAAGGGCATTCATCAAGGTGATGTACAGTATAATAATAATAATAATAATAATAATAATAATAATAATAATAATAATAATAATAATAATAATAATAATAGGGAAATTCCACGCGTTATGTACAGACCATCGGAAGCTGTATTGAGGTGTTTAGGAGTCCACCGCGGCTAGATACTTGCCGTAATAGATTAACTTATGAAAATCAGATGCAGCGCAGAAATGTGAAGGTGAGGGACATCATGGAAATTACATTCGATGGCCATCCACGCGTGTGCGATTGTCTGAAATCTCGTTACATACAATCCGTCATTGGACACCTGTTTCTGGGGTATATGCAACTAGGGGGAAACTCTGCGAAATTTGACAGCACAGGTTTCCAAGCTCAAGTGCATGTGGGGGAGTAGGGTGCGAGGAACCTCATCATGCCATTAGATTGGGAGAATTCTCATTTTGAATGTGAAAACATTTGAGATATCCACCCGTTACGTACCACCCGGAATCGTTACGTACTACGTACAGCGATTTACTGGGAGTAGCATAAATTTTTGGAGATTGGAATGTCTGTGAATTCAGTCTTATAATGGCTCCACTGCACTGAAATAGGAACTAGGTCAGTTTTTGCCGTTTGGATACCTTTTGGCGTGGCTGTGGAAGGTCGCACATTCATGAATGCAGCAAAGTGATTGCACAGATCGATGTTGCATTTTGTGCACTTGAATTATATGAAGACGTCTGTCTCTCTTCCTTTCACATATCAGTACAGCGAATAACCAGCTGGCAATGCGCATTAGCCGAACGGATATCACAGAGCGCACGCTTAGATACTCTGGGAATAATACTGTGTTGTTGGGAATGATCCTGTCACAAACTAACATGGCTAAGGAAACCATGGTCCACATGCTGTCGATTTTAGTCACTCAGATTCCAACTGCGTCAAGATGTAAGAACCGCACCCCTCTTTCGTGGAATTGCCCAATAATAATAATTCTTGGGTAGTGCCTGACCCTATATAGGGTATGCGGCACGGACCTTTATTGTAACTTATACGTAGACCATATTTTTGAAATGCCCGGGCCTACGGGCAGGATGACAGGAGGGGATGTGCAAGGTGCAGTGCAATAGGTGAATTCGTTTATGGCTGAGTGTAGCACTGGAGTGTAGCTCTAGCGCAGCCTGGTCACATGTGTGAAACGTCACAGTGGAAGAGGAGCTACACCCACTGCTACACCGCTTGCACCCTCCCGAACGAGCGTGCAGGCCGGAGCTACACTCGCTGTACACCCGACCCTTGCTCTGGGATAAACAAATGCAGTGCTACACCAAGCCCCGCCCCTTTAGAGCAGCCCTCATCATAAACGAATGCAGAACTCTCGCTGGAGCTACAATATTGCTACACTATTGCTACACTCAGCCATAAACGAATTCACCTAATGTCTTAATGTGGCCATTTTTAGTGAACTCCCCCAGGTGGTTTAGTCTATTGGAAATACCACCCGAGACGAAGCCAGAGGTGACCATGAACTGATGAAGGGGGTGTCCCCGGGCTGGGATCGAATCCGGGACCTTAACATCCTTGGGCGCATACGTTACCGCAGCGCCACTCCGCCTCCCCTGGTGATGTACAGTACCGCTCATAAAGAATGGTACGACTCTATAGGCAAAATGTTTATTCTGTTCCAACCCCTGTGTCACCACCATGTTTTTAGGGGTCATGAGGAAGCCTGGGAAAAGGCAATCAAAATCACAAAAAAAAGAGAAGAAAAAAACAAGGCAAAGTAAGAAAATTTAACGGGGTAAATTCATCTCAAATCTATGTAAGCATTGTACCAGGTTGAACATTTTGGTAATAAAAAATTTCGGAAAAAGTCGGGAGGGGGTCATATGGGTCGCCAGGGATCTAGGACAAGTTGTCCAAAGTGTCGCTATGAAATCAGGTTGGGAATAATGCTGGATAGTCAGAATAAACACGTCGTCCATAGAGTCGTACCATTCTTTATGAGCGGGACTGTACAATAGATAGCAAAGTTTTACATTTGAAGTTTTGCGTGTGTGGAGGGGTGGGGTAGGAGTGGCAAAGGGGGATAAGTGTAATAGTTAAAGAGTGAAGTATTCTAGGCAAATCTTAAAGTATGTAAATGTTGGCTGATGGCACTGTAAGAAACACAAGTCATTTTCATCTGGGCCTGTCCCTTTCAGTCCTCCAACATGGAAAACCTCTCGCCAATGGTTATACGCCAGGTGGCAAAAGAGGTGAGTGATCTGAAGAATAATCCGCCCGAAGGGATCCGAATCCACGTCAATGATGAGGACATCAGTGACATCCAAGCTTCGATTGAAGGACCTGGTAAAGAGGTTTCTGAACTTGTAGAAGATCTGTAACTCATCTGAGCTCAGTGGCATTGAAATGAGCATTGGCATTTCATTTTCTAAGCATGGTGGCTATCACATTTTTGCATGCTATTAGACCTCCTACTCATGAAATAATCTTTCAGCTGGCACCCCATATGCTGGTGGTATATTCCGAGTCAAACTGGTGCTTAGCAAGGACTTTCCACTCTCACCACCCAAGGGCCTGTTTATAACTAAACTTTTCCATCCCAATGTGGCCAAAAATGGTGAGATTTGTGTCAATGTTCTGAAGAAGGACTGGAAGTCTGAGTTTGGCATCAGGGATGTCCTGCTGGTGAGTACTTTTTAGATGGAGAGACCATCACTGATTTTTCTGCTAAATAGTCATCATTAGGTGTGGGATAGTTATGCTTTTACATATTGTGTGTGTGTTAAACTTGAATTGTGGCTTTCTGTATATGTGCTTTTGGGTTTACAACATACTGTATGTACAATATTTGGCCAATAACTGTGTAAGTGCCTCAACTTTTTTGGGGTTCTTGACTTTTTTTAAATTAGAAGAACATGTGCTAGTTTTGCATTGTACCACTGAGCGATATACGTGGGTTGATTCATAAGTCATGGCAGGTATTTTTAAATTCAAAATTGGTAACACATACAGAGATGACCGTTGCTGAGTTTTGAAGCTCCAGCGATTACAATTTGATCTGGCATATGAGGTCGCCCATATCGCGAGGGAGGCAGGGATACAAAAGGGGATTATGACACCCCCCCCCCCCAACCACCACCACCGCCGCACCATCGCTCTAAAAAGACCCGAGCCTGACGCGTTGGAGCTGTTGGACACTGCATGCTGGACTCTCGGAGATGGACAACACGGGAGCTTGCTTTCGAGTGTGGGACAAGCCAGAGCACTATGACTGGAGCCATGTGTCATCTGTCTCCACAAACTGTTTAAAAAAACCATCGCCCTCAATGCGATCGAGTTCCAAGCGAAGGCAAAAGGGTGGCTCTTTTGCACCTCAAAGAGATGGTGAGGAACCAGTGTAGTAGGGTCGCTTAACGTCGAATTTCGAGTCAATGTGGACACACCGGACAAAAGCACCAAATTTTTTCCAGGTACTATAGTAGACTGCCTCCTAACGTGTCAGGGTGGGAGTTTCTGGCAACGCCCCCTCTTGCCCCCCCACCTCTCCCCGCCGCTGCCTACCTCCTCTACCCCAAGCTCTACCCCATAGCCCCAACCTCGTTGCCCTACCTCTCGCTGCCTTCTACGTCACATCCCTCCGCCACGCTGACCTCTTAAGGACTACTGTGATGACAATTAATATTGGAAATATTGATGACGTGAATTGTTGCGACACACATCTTAAAGCAAACCTTTAATTACAATTTGTACACATGGTTTCAAGCACCCGGCCTAGCTTCCGGCGAAGCATCCGGCGACTGATCCTGCGGATGTTCCGGTGAATGTCACTCAGCCCCACTCCACCTCGACTCCTCCATTTCCCTCCATCACAATCCAGGCACGCCATTGGCTGGGAGTGTTGGGTGGGGGGACTGCCAAGTTAACCCGCCGGGGACTATAGGTGCTTAGCTTTCAATTTTTGATAGGAGCCAACCCCTCCGTCGGCCATCTTGGGTTTTACAGCGGCCATTTTGAAATATAGGCAAATTATCCATTTCTCGGCTTCTAAATCACTTAGGACCACAAGCTTGGTGTCGAAATATACATATTTGGGGCCAGGTAATACAACTACACAATTATTAAACGCATCAGACTACATATTTATTCACTAACACATGAACCAATTACAAACAAAGCACCAATTAGCTGTTTTGAAAATTAAGACATTCAAACAATCGCATGAAAGAAGTTTAAATGCGGTCACTGCATATAACCAATGATATGCTACCATTTACAAAGGATTCGCCAAAACCAAATATACATGAAAAACAACATAATACTTAATCATTCAATTCAAAGACAATAAATCGTATCATGATATCGTATGTGAAAGATGTTGAATGATATGAAGGATTGGCTTCACATGAATTGCTGATGTATTATTCAGACATCGACATTATTTTGCACAGTTCAGTAGCTACAATTACAACGAGCAGTTCTGCAAGCACACCTACCAGTGCACCCTCTTTGACTCTTACAATTACATCAAACCAATTCAGTACATGCCTCTGAAGAAATAGGTAACGTGTTCCATACAGGAACCCATTAGGCACTGTCTACTTTCTGAGTCCAGCCCCATATAGCCTTCCGGATTAGGAGCATGCTGTTGACTGTGCTCACTGGTACACCATATACTCCTGCCTGATATACAGCCCGCTTGGAGTGTTGGGAGTCAGGTTGGAGTAGTGCGTCCTTCGTTGGTGGAAGTTTCTCCATTGACTTACTCTTCTGACAGAACAGCTCCTTCCTGGCTTCATTCACATTGTCCAGTTCACAGTTCTTATCACACAAAATCACGGTGAAGCGTTCTAGTAGTTGAAAATATTTATCAGCAATATCAAGTTCTGTGTAAGGGTGGAGTGCCAAGTAGGTAAAGGCACGTGTCACTTGAGGATGACAATTCCATGCCTCCCACGAAGATTTCTTGCCTCGTCCAAAAAATGATGAAGTGGTATCACATCCCGTGAAACTATGGAATACAGGGAGGGCCAAGGATTTCTCTACACCCAAGTGACTTCCTTCACACTTTCTCCTAAACCCTTGCCTCGCGTTTCTCTAGTGGCTTCTTTGAGGCTTGCTGGAATGTACTTGTCCCACACAACATCAACTCGGGGGAGGCATGGAATTGTCATCCTCAAGTGACACGTGCCTTTACCTACTTGGCACTCCACCCTTACACAGAACTTGATATTGATGATAAATATTTTCAACTACTAGAACGCTTCACCGTGATTTTGTGTGATAAGAACTGTGAACTGGACAATGTGAATGAAGCCAGGAAGGAGCTGTTCTGTCAGAAGAGTAAGTCAATGAAGAAACTTCCACCAACGAAGGACGCACTACTCCAACCTGACTCCAACACTCCAAGCGGGCTGTATATCAGGCAGGAGTATATGGTGTACCAGTGAGCACAGTCAACAGCATGCTCCTAATCCGGAAGGCTATATGGGGC
>KZ539191.1:14978-26511 GCA_000934665.2 Catajapyx aquilonaris | reverse complement strand
CCCCCCCCCCCCAATCCCTGAGTGTTAGTAGGTGTCAAAAAAAAACCCTTCGCGATGAAATTTCCTATAAAAATTTACGATTCATTTTTAAAAATTTAATTATTTTTAATTTATACAAATCACTGCGGCCACGAGCGACCCCCCGGAAAGGATTCGCGACCACTTTGGGGGGTCGTGACCCCCAGGTTGGGAACCACTGGCCTAGATAGTAGTAACCATGGTCTTATACATGGTTATAGAAGACAGGTTAGGTCACTCCCACCCCCCCACTGCCGGGGCGTTTTTCAGCGAGTTCTCACCTGAGACCGCCATGAGACATTTCGGAGCCACGACAAGTGGCGACCCTACCGGACCAAGGTTGAACTTTATAGGTACGAAAGGGGGGGCTACATTGGGGGGCCCAACATGGCCGCCGGCGGCCATGTTGGGTCATTATGTAGCCCCCCCTTTCGTACCTATAAAGTTCAACCTTGGTCCGGTAGGGTCGCCACTTGTCGAGGCTCCGAAATGTCTCATGGCGGTCTCAGGTGAGAAATCGCTGCAAAATGCCTCGGCAGGTGATAACGCCAGAACGTAGTATAACTGTCCGTGGGCTGGTCTTATACGTAAAGTTATAATAATACTATGGTCTGGTCACTCCCTCTTATTGCCTGCCGGGGCGTTTTGCATGAGGTGCTCACTAGAGAGCGCCATGAGACCGCCTTTCACTGCTACATTATGTGGCGAACCTACCGGACCGCACTGAAATTAGGTAGAAGAGAAGCCGCTACATGCGGGCCCAACATGGCCGCCTGCGACCATGTTGGGTCCCCCAATGTAGCACTTTCCTTTTGTTCCTGTAAAGTTCAGCGCGATCCGGTAGGGTCGCCACATAATGTAGCAGTGCAAGGCTGTCTCATGGCGCTCTAAAGTGAGCACCTCATGCAAAACACCCCGTCAGGCGATAAGATAAGATTATAGGGGTGGTGTCCGGGGTTTGGTAGTAACCATGGTTTATCACTTTCCGCGTTTAATGTAGAACATTTGGCGGTCAGAGAAGGGTGGGACCCACTTCAATGGATGCGAGACACGCACTGGGTATAGCACCCTGGTGGGTTTTGTCCGCGCAAGGACTCATCACCAACGTGCATGTCGTAGGCCTACTACTTTCCCCTAAGCACGGCAGTAGTGTGCAGAGGGACAGTCTATGCACCAACTGGTAGGGGCCTATCTACAACTTCCAAGTTGGGGGGTGGACCAAGCCGTGTTGCCAAAATTTGGCAACGGGTCCGCTACTAGTTACGTATATCCTAATTAGTTTGATATAGACCCTATTACATTATAAGGTTGTGGAAGTATTGTGGGGAAAAAATAAAATGAACGAATGAGGCCAACATGTTTTCGGGGAAATGCCGTTTTTGACTGGCCCATATCATATTGCTTGGGGTTTGCAGAACAATCCACCTTGTTTTTTAAACATATATTCACTTAGACCTATATTTTAAACAGCCGCGATTTTTTTTACAAAATCCAATGGGTCTAGCAATCTCTACGAATATTACTTGATAATAATTATGTAATAACGCAGTGCGAAATATACTGAAATATTGTTTTATGTTGACCCTAAAACACACCGTACATTTTGTAAGCAGATGGTTTTTTCAGAGTTTTTCCCATTTCAGAGGGGGAAAAAATCTTTTTTTTTTGTTGTATATATTTGATAATCTCTGAGATAGTCGAATGTGGCAATATCCCATCAAAGTACGGATCTTGGACCACTTCCTCAAATAATATGCAGCCTATGCGAATGTTTTTGCATTTTAATTTCAATTTTTGCCACCCAGAATCTCTAATAGTCTAGTTGGTTCTAGAGTTCCGTCAGTCATGCTACAGTACTGATCCTGTAGAGTGTAGACTGTAGAGTATGTTTAAAATAAGATACACTATACTATTTATTAGTAGCGAGCAGTTCTCAGAAGGCGAGTTATGTTTTACTAGGCCTAATATTTGCTAAACACAGGTTAACTAAGAAATGTTTGTTAACTGATTTTATTGGTTTAACTGATAGCATTGTTGATTAGTCTGCATCAAGAGTGACATAAATTATTATGCCTCTACCGTAAAGGCACTTTAGCTGTGTTTTTTTTTTCAGCAAAAGAGGATATAATTTCAGGTGAACCCAAACTGAGATTTTAAAGCTTTTGATATGATACAGTGCCTTAAATTTCGGCTGTGGGGGCCACGGGATGAAGTTACTAAACCATGCCCCAGCGGGAGAGAACCAGCCATCGGACAGTCTAGATTCGGTCCCTTCCTCATCGCAGACGAGGGTTATGTCCCGAGAAACACTGGATTGTGCCCTTCAAGTGCCAGCCCACATTCCGTTCCTGTCAAAATTAACATGTGGCAGCACCAGGGAAGTTGTCGGGGGCCCGTACAGCACCAACAATCTCCAACATCGAACATATACCACGGAGGTTTGCAGCAGCCAGTTAGGTTAGTCAATGCCAACGTGGCATTCCCCCCACCCCCTTCAGATGTTGTCGTCTGGCATGCCTCAGGCCTGAAAACTGCACAATGTGATCCGATGTTGATTGGATCTTGATATGAAAATGATTCGATAACGTGCTTTTGTGACTTGCTAGTCGGCATAAAGAGTACGGTGCAAAATGGGAGCACTTTCCCTCTCTATTTTCACATAGGTGACTGTGCCTTTATTAAGGCTGTAATAGCACTTTAATTTTGATTACGTGACAATATAGAATATCCTGTGCCATACAGACCGGTGTTTGGGGAAACGGGGTGGGTTAAATGTAAGGCAAATATTCAATAGACTATACTTCTAATATTTATAGAGTAGGGGGGGACGGAGGGGCGCTGCGGTAACGTATACCCCCACGGCACGGATGTTAAGGTCCCGGGTTCGATCCCAGTCCGGGGTCCCCCCTCCCCCCTTCCCTCCATCTCGAAGCAGCTTTTGCAAAAAGTTACCTAAAACAAACATTTCCATTAGCACTCCTGTATAAATGACAATTCCACATATTTGATTATTTTGATAAGATTTATTCAAATTCATTGGATTGTTGATTGATTGTTTATTCAAATATTTTTTCCTAGTAATCTTTCATACGATGCTGTGCCCCTCGGTCGGTCTACTTGTCGATGGGTTGGCTGGAAGTTTCCATGGGCTGCAATCTTTTCATCGTTCATTTTTTTAGCCCTGAGAAGTGCATAGATTTCTCACCGGGTGGAGCGACGAGTTGGAAGGGGTGCAATGGGGCTTGACATATGCTGGTGAGGTCATACTCTTCTGACTTAGCTACCTACTACAATTAGAAGTAGCCTAGATAATTTATAATAAATAAACTTCGTTTTTCAACTGCAATGTCTCTAGTGGTTAGGAATTTCTGGCACAGCTGCTAATATTGAGAAATAATTGCTTCTACTGTTTACAAAAATGGTAGCAGCTAAAATTATTAATTTGCGATGTATGCATCCCTTTCAAGGGATGAATTTGAATGAAATTCCCAGCTTCACATGTTGATAATGATCCCATTTGAAGCAGTGTCACCTGATGACAATACTCATGTATCAGTTAAAGAACGATCCTGTTAGACTTAATATTAGATGCTAATATTTTAGATAAACTCTAGAAGTAGCTGTGCAAAAAGTAGCTGCTTAAAAGAATCAGTTTAATGCTTTGGTCAAAATCTTTATTGAAAAGTTAGTCCCAGGCTATGGAAATTTTACAAAGAAATTTAACCCCTAAAGAAGCAAAGAGACTATTACACTGATTACATTCGTCCAATAAAGATCGCAATATATTAGATACCGAATGAGAAGTTGGATAGTTGCATTCTGCCATAGCTTGCTTTTCCCGCTGTTTGTCGAATTTCGTGATATTATTGTACTGCAACTCCATTAAATACGTACCATAATTATGGTATGTTCTAAGAGTATCGGGGCCCTTTATAGCAAATTTTTCCCGAAACTGTTATTTCTGTGTAGGTTTTTGAGTTCCGATCGAGGTGCACAATGTTATTGCCAGGTGTGGTCGAATATAACAGCTAGTGATATAATGGTAATAGTTGGGCACCTCGGTCGGGATGCAAAACGCTACACAAAAATAACAGCTCCGGGCAAATATATTATTTAACTAAAAGGACCTCAATACTTGTAACCACGTCTTGTAACACACTGTAGGACTGTATGCCTGAAGTAATGGGAATGAAGATAGCCTACATTTATTAAAATCACAATATTACATGTGTTTAGGGGATGGTAACGTCTCGGCTTGCTGAGTGAAAGGCCCCATGTTCGATCGGCGCCTGGGGAGTTCCCTTTCACCTGCGGCAGGAGGGTCTCTGACCTGCACCTTGGGAGGTGTCTGGCAACC
Source organism: Catajapyx aquilonaris (assembly GCA_000934665.2). Lineage (NCBI taxonomy): Eukaryota > Metazoa > Arthropoda > Diplura > Dicellurata > Japygidae > Catajapyx > Catajapyx aquilonaris. The sequence goes on along the minus strand of KZ539191.1, from coordinate 22,136 downwards.
TAACCTCATGGGGAACAGCACACGACCCATTATTCAGGTATTGCACTTGCACCTATGTTCCCTCCCCAAAAATCCGTATCCCAACCCTACATCCTTGACTCCTTGCACCGGAGATTGAAGTTAATCCAGAAAAATGGAGTGAAATGGCGGTATTTCACCCCCTCCCCTGAAAGGGCCTACGGAGTAAACAGTAAAAAAAATTACCTGCGTTTGGCGATCTCTCCACTAAGACATCCAATGGTTCAAGTCGAAAAGTCAACTGTAGCATAACATAAAAGAATTTGTGCACTGAAATGAAAGATTCACATTCTGTTTTTAAATTTTCATCTTGATAGTAATAGACATTACTTATCGATTATTTCAGAAAATATCTCCAAAGAAGCTGATGACTTCTTCTCTATAATTTTTTAGTGTAACCCGTGATAGGGCCCGAGGCCCTCTGGGGGGTGGGGGGTGGAATACCACCATAGGGTGACTGGGAGGGGAGGTGCAAAGTGCAAGTGCAATGTCTCTAATCGGTCATTTTGTGAACTCCCACGGGTGGATTAGTCTAGCGGAGATTCCACTCCAGACGAAGCCAGAGATGGCCCAACTCTGCATGATTATTAAAGCAGTTACTTTTACAAGGTTGCTTTTAGTGGTTATCGACATTAGCTGCTAATATTATGCCGAATCTAATCATCTATAGATCTCTCAGAATTAAACTGAATTTCCGCCTGGGAATGGCCCATTAAAACAATTGGCATTAGACTTTAATGATTGCACCCATTTTAACAGGCCGGATCCCCTGTGGTAGCGTTAAAGAACAGCTCCATGCAATCTGATGGTTAATATCAGTTAAATAATTTTGATAACGACTGAAAGTATGCAGAAGTAACTGATTAAATACGAAACCTAGTGACAAAAATTTGCTAATTAATATAGACATTTCAATAGAACACCCTGTACAATAGATACAGCATTAAGAGGCAAATCCCACACATCACCTTATATCTAATAAGTGCCTTCCACTCCGGACAATCCATGGCGATAACAGGCCCAGAAAGACCAGGTATTGTTATACCTTGTGCATAATAAATAATTTATTATGCACAAGGTATAACAATACCTGGTCTTTGGGGCGACATCATTTGACAGAATTTGACACAAGGTATTCATAATTATTATGAGTACCTTGTGTCAAATTCTGTCAAATGATGACAACCTCACGTCATTGTCTAGCCTCTAATCGCCCTCAGTTATAGCGTTGGGTTGTTCCGAGACAAAGCCGCCTTTGCTGGATCTACTGTACCTTTCTTCAACAGTTGTGGTTCCTATGATTGTGATATTGAGACTTGCATGTACGCATGTGCGCGCACACTGAAAAGTGAGGGATGTTTTGAATAGCCCCTTATACTTGTATGAACACACAAAATAAACTATGGAAATTTGCATTCGAACTATGAAATGTGGGTCCTGTAGAGAAATACTACATGAGAATAATACGAAGCCTAAGACTAGAAAAAACTGCTGACGTATGCGATTTCTGAAAAGCCCTTACTTGCAAAACCTGTTTGCATACAGTGTGATGTAAACGCAGCCTTGCAAGGTTCCATTTCCCTTCTAACTAGGATTCTAGCTGTCAATGAAACCGAGAAAACGGTAGGATTTCCGAGCCACTACTTACGCAGGGCGCCTCTAAAAGCTTCTGTCTGAAATGTTGTAATTCGTCTGCAATGACTCCAAACCCCATTTCTGAGCGAAAACCGACTTAGCTCAACTCCCGCGAGTTCATTACCACTGATGCGGAATTCCTCCAAGTGCGAGCTGGGTAGGAGACTGCATGTCATCAGCATTCCCCACCGGACACAAGCCCGCAAATGTTTAATTATTAATGGTGACTCAAGTTGATTATTTAGCAACTTGAAGATATGGATTGGGGTGTGCACTACTAGATGTTCAACTATTTAAGGGACTGTATCAACGGTGCCGAACGGTGCTTAGTGTTAACGATAGATGGTGCAAGAGGCCGGCACTGTGGTGAGGGAATTAGAGAAAGTGTATTAGTAGGGTGTACTTAGAGGGTAATTACATGTAGATACATACAGTGGTTCAGTTTCATGCTGAAGGTAGACCGTCGACCGAGAGGGTGGTTGACAACAATAAACTTAATGATATACCGGTACAGATAAATTCTTGGCTCACATTTTAGTAGTGAAACTGGGACTAATAATACCTAATTTTCTTTACGTCATTATTGTAAGAAAATGTGACATGCGCTCAGAAACCCAACGGCGATCTGTGTAATGACATATATTTTCGCAATATGTACTTTACTTCAAACAAACTGCCTCGCAACATGTACCATATATCGTCAATCTCTGTATGCGCAGGATGTTCTTTCCGACAACCTCTACCAGGTTCGACTGGTCGCATTTTAAAACTTCAGCCTGAACTGTACTGTATCATACAAGCACGAGAGAAGTTGGAGGCGCAATTTCGATTAGGTCCTCTAACAGACAAGCCCTATAGTTGCAGTTATATTTTAAAATCTCTGACGGACCTTGGCACAATCCTCAGTAACCAAGTTCAATTAAAAAGACACAACAACAACAACAACAACAACAACAACATATACTGTACAGTATTATTTTGAACCTCACATGTACTATGGGGCTCAAATTCTTTTGGCCACATTATCCTGGCCTTGAAGCAACCCTTCTCACAGGCCCCACGGTGAGGAAGTGTGTGTGTGTGTGAAGGGTTGCTTCAAGATCAGGATAAAGTGGCCAAAGGAATTTGAGCCCCATTTGAGCTCGGTTCGGGTCGATTTGTGAGACTAGACAACTTGTATGATTATAAGGTAGGCCTAAGTCGTAATTGGGTGATTCTCCCAGAACTTGCACCTTTTGCAATGACTTTGTCTCAACTCACTAAAAACAAAAGTAACATACAGTTGGATTTTAATGCCGTGGCAACTAATCCTACACTTCCTGACAATATAGGCTACCTAAACTACTCTGTTAGGCAATTAACATAGATAAATCTCATAGGAAAATATTTTCCGCAAGGTCGACACACAAAATATAGAGGCCTAAGTCGTAATTGGGTGATTCTCCCAGAACTTGCACCTTTTGCAATGACTTTATCTCAACTCACTAAAAACAAAAGTAACATACAGTTGGATTTTAATGCCGTGGCAACTAATCCTACACTTCCTGACAATATAGGCTACCTAAACTACTCTGTTAGGCAATTAACATAGATAAATCTCATAGGAAAATCTTTTCCGCAAGGTCGACACACAAAATATAGAGGTCTGTCCCTCTAGGTACAGTACGTCATGCTCAGACTTTTATGCTAACAGCCTAAATGAAAATCCATCGCCCATGTGATATGCATCATTCAATAGTGCAAGGACAGGCTTGCTGATCCCGGGTTCGATCCTAACCCGGGAGTTCCCTTTCCACTGCGTCAGGAGGGTCTCTGACCCGCGCCTTGGAGGTGTCTGGCAATCTACCCCCAGGGAGACTGCACAAGACCCAATATTCCGGCAATGCACTTGCACCTGTGTCTCCTCGCCAAAAACACCTATCCTTACCCTACGTCCTCAAGTCCTTGCACGGTGATCGAAGAGAAAACTAGAAAAATTGTATATAAAATGGTGGTATTCCACCCCATAGAAAGGGCTCAGTTCTCTCTAACGGTAACGGGGTAAAATGAATTTTAATAAAACCTTTCAGACACTGTAATCTGACGTGACATTATAACAGTACATTATTTTATAGTACAAATGACATACTGTAATTTTCCCACGAGCAACTTATATTCAAAGCTTATATATATTTTTAAAAAAACAATGTATTTTAGCCTGAAGCTCACTGCAGATGAACCAGCTTGAGGTTCGAGCGGTTTTCAGATAATACTAAAGACAATGAAATCAGATAGCAGTGTTTAAAATGCAAAGCGTGTAGAATTTGCGCCGAAGGCGTATCCTGTGGTTCATCAAGCGATCAAATGGCGCTCGTAATGTCTCTGTGTGGCTCCGGGAAAAATATTCAAAGAAGGATTAGGCAACCATTATCCCGATGATGTGATATACAGTTCAAGAGCCCGTGTTCAACTAAATCCGACCGGCTTTATTTGATGTGGATTTACTTAACGAAGTGATGCAAAAGCGCGTTCCTAATTGGCCAAATGCCCGCTTTAACGATTATTTGGAAAGTAATTTCCAATCCTTTGACACGACGCTCAACTGGCTGCAGGTCAACTAGGGCAGCAATATTCACGAGGTTCGTTTTCATCAGCCTCAAAATGTGCGTCCGTACTCTGGCTGAAGAACGGAGCCGGTTTTGGGGGTCATTAATTCTTTTTTGTGGCTTTTGGTACAGGAGATTTTCATGCTCTAAGTCGGCCCAAATTGGGGGCAAATAAGCAGACAGTGGATGCGGGAGAGAGAGGGAGGGCTGGAGAGGGGTGAGGGAGAAAGAGCTGGGCTGCATGGAAGAGATTGGGCTCGATTGGCCAGAGTGTATTTACATAGATATGGTCAGGCATTGTCAGCAGAAACTGCCTGCCGCACTTTTCCCTCTTGTTTGAATCCAAATTCTCTCCACTGACACAAGCAACTCGTTGTTGAGTCAAGAACTTATAATGGTCCAGGTTTACTTTCAAAAATAGCTTATTCAGCATTAGATCGTTATGAATATCCTCTCTTCCAGGCTCAATAGTAATTGTATTTCGTAGGTTGCCGGCTAAAGCGCCTATGTTTTTGGAACGTTGGTTATCAAAGTCTTGAATAATTAGTCAACCAGGTTAATTGGTTTTCGTGTACAGCTCAAAATTGTAAACAGTCCCCCTTCAACCGTGCTTGAAAATTGCATAATTGGTGAGCAAAAATTAATGATGCGGAGGGAAGTTATGCTTCATATTTTGAGTTGATTGGACACTGTGTAAGCATGGGTTCTTTTGATGCAGATACTAGCAATATTACGCATGTGGCAAAGCGATCTGAAAGAACAATTTTGGTATCATAACATTGAGCATACACCAGCCCTTTGGATGCACCGCTTACGCCCATCTGCTTCCGGCTAAACTCGCCAACTATATCATACGGCTAATTTTAATACATGAGCAATTTATGAGGCATCTGTACGCATGTATGGTAATGTAGGGCTGTACTAGATCATATGCGTAGGCTGTAAACATGCAAGAGTCATCAATGCAGAACTGTAGCATGCATTATTATCACTCCGGACATGTTCTCAGCTGCAGTGTACAGTATTTCTCGACGATGTTTCTTGATTTGTTTCTAGAAAGATAGAGTTGCCCATTGTGTAGCGCATGTACCAGTAGTCCTGTAATCCCGAGAGAAGCCGTATTATTCAAAACACGTCAATTTCCACAGTAAATAGCTCCAAATGTTCGAATACACGCCTCTCTTTTATGCCAACATGATAATATTTGGCGATTAAAGGCGATAATTAATTCACTGGCCTTAGCATACCTGTATGAATATATTTGCATGCGTTATACTGGGTCATATAGAGCGACGCCAACAGTGCAGTGCAAAGAGGCAGGGCCATAGATATTAATATCTATGGGCAGGACGATAATAATTATGTTTAGTCCAGATTGAATCAGGATGGGCACAGAGGAAACGCTATCTTAAAAAGTAACCAAATTCTTCTATCCACTAAGTTACATGAAGGTTACGGAAACTTACGAACCTATTATTATGTTCTTAAATATGATTTTCAATGCTATTATAAGTAATATTACAAAATTATAAATAATTTAAAAATATATAACACTCACAATTATAAGTCGCTGCCAATATGCATACAGAACTTCATAGCTCACATGGTTCAACGTTATTATCTGATGATTTTCGTTTATTCAGTGCCATACTGTAGTTCTATCTGTGTTTTAGTACTCTAAGCTGCAGGCATAGAATAATAATGTTATCATTATGTTCTGACTTCGTACCCCAGTGACAGCGATGATTATGGCACTGGCTTTATTTTCACCCTTTAGTCCGTGGCTGCTTTTTTGATGGAGCTCGGGTCACAATCAGAAGGAAATGGAAAGTCAATCGCGCGAAAAAAGGGTGCGAACCAACTTATTTTTATGCAAGGCAAAGTTGGAAGTGTGTCAAAACTCTCGGCGATAATTTCAGGTTTATGGGCCTACGTTTTCGGAATATCGTCAGTAAAGGGACATGGTTTAAGTATGCTACCGGATGTTCGCGGGTTTAGTCAAGGTATTCGCTGTAGGTGGATGACTAATAATGCACACACGGGTTGGAATAAGGTATCGAACCGCTTTCATACCTGCCAAACTTTGGATTTGCTGTTTGAAAATTCTGGTTTTGATGGAAAGTACCATTTGTTGTAAATAAAAGAGAGCTTTACTTGTTTGAAAACTTCAAGGGTGCTAAAAGATGACAAACACTAATGCTGGAGAGACGAGACGACGCAGCGGTAATGCCTTTCACATAATAGAACAGCTCTAGGTTCGATCCCAAACTCCAACTCCCTTTTCTATTTCGCCTAGAATTGGTCCTGCTCCATCCCCCGTCTCAGGTGGATCCTCGAGTTAGCCACCCATGTGGAACACACAAAATGCCTCAATAACGACAGCTCTCTCACTCCAAACCCACACCATCCCAACTGTCTTGAAAGGCTGAAACACACCATGAGCAAGTATATCTACCCTGACCCATGACCCTGTTCGTCCCAGTTTACAGGTTTTCCCCAATCGCCCTTTTTTTGTCCTGGTAGGTAGACAGGAAAAATTGACTTGCGGGTTTCTGTAGCCGCAGACGATAATTTTTGCATTTAAAACTCCGTTATCTGTGGCGGGCGTATCCTTTTTGGGGCGGTTTATTATAGAGCGCAGGCAGCAGGCAGAGAGCCTCGGGCGTCGGTCGGGGACCGGAGCCATAGTGCAGAATTGGGAATGGGGTAGAGCTGAACATGACAGCTGGGAATCAGGTTCGCAGTGGAGTCCGCCCCGCTGCCACAGCTGTTTTCCTCGCAGATGGCAAAAGGCTTTGAGGCCCATGCGCCGCCAACGCCATAAACCCCCTTCCACGGCTCTCCCTTATCGCTCCAGCTCTGATGGGAAAACAATGCCAACTATCGAATTTGCGGGGGGGGATAGGGAAGAAAGGGGGGG
>KZ539191.1:0-14955 GCA_000934665.2 Catajapyx aquilonaris | reverse complement strand
TTTGGAATGGGGGAAAAGAGGAGGGGGTTCTTATTTGCAAGGCCATTTAATAAGTCTGGTGCTCGAATCCACCCCTAGTTCCACTCACTTTTTTTTCCCTTTACGCCCCTCTCCGAAAAGAGGCAACTCAAACACTTTCCGCTTAACCAGTTCAAACTTTTCCGCCTGGCAGCTTCATCCCCGGAATCGATGAGTAACATCTGCGAAGGACTTTTCTTGACTTTTCCAACTTATGATTGGTTTTCCAAATGTAGTGATTTCACGTCAAAATATCCGGAGGGAAATGCCTGACAACAAATGAAGAAAGTGTTACTTTGCGGGCATAACGTCAACTTGCCTGGTAACTCGTTCCCTGATCATCTAGAACTGCGGACTCGATTGCGATTCAAGCTGTAAAAAAAAACGCGAGTTACGAAGTTGGAACAAGAAAAGTACGTGCGGAACAAGGCGCCGGTACCTTGGCACGCCACTCGCAACTGTCAGCACGCTGTGTATCACTGCCAGAAAATGGAGCGCTTGTTCATACCCAGGAGAACTTCGAGCCGCAGAAATAAATAGTGAAATATGGCGTTGGGTTTGTACAAAAAAATTATACTGTTTTGCTACTGGTTATGACTTGAGTTTTAGAGCCTAAAATCCAGATTTTGCACCGGTTTCAGGGCTCTTCATAAAATCTCGGGCGAAGTGCAGCACATGCTGTTAGCTCTAGGCTGAAAAGGCAGACAGCTGTCGAATAGCTAACTTGACACTCTACGTACATAACACCGGGGAAGGGGAATAATTTGCAAATGCCAATTAACATCTCGCCTGGGCTGGAAAAAAAAAGTTTCCCATGGCGATATGAAAGCGGCATCGAGCCAGGTCTGACCGGGTAGCGGCAACTCCCTGTGTCAATTGCAGGTGGCCGCTCTCGGGAGCTTCCAACTAACTCTCCCTTGTTGTGAATTACAATTCAGCAACTTCACTCACCATCCCCTGTGTCAGACCAGCAGGACGCCAACCAACTCCGTCTTTTATTCCATTCGTAATATTGCGATCGTTTAAATGTAGTTCCCATGATAGTGCAATTTCACCAGCGGGTGGGAGGGAGTGTTTGGCCAACACAAAAATTCAAACAAACAGGAAACTCGTGTTGCAGACAAGACCAACTACCAGGTATGATGGGAATACACGGTATGGAAAGTTGATGAGCGGTATTTATTTATTTTCGTTATGAAATGTAAGTAAGTTAAACATTTTTGTCTCAAATAAATTACGAAACGAGAAAAATAGTGCCATGGATAAAGGGTCTGTTCAAAACATATAGGACTTGGGCTAATTCAAACTGCCCTTGGTGCATGCTCTAGGGTTAATGCCCACCTAGATTCTTTGGCAAAGAGTCCCTGCAGCTAACCACAAACACGGGGAAGTGGCCCTGGGGACTGACCGCTACAGAAGCTGATGAGAAACTGTTCTCGAGTCCAGCTCTGAGGTAGTGTCTCAAGGAGTGCTACATGGTAAAGCATCACTGAATTAGTTGAGAATCGTCTTTAGGAATATATTTTCCGAATTTGGATAAATATGTGGCTAGATTTTCTAATTACATTTAGGGTAGGTTGCTTTATCAAATCCTGTATTTTGCAATGGGATATTCATTTTAAATTTAATAACAATTTTTAACACCATCCTTCTATGGCTTCTACCTTCCATGTCATATTTTTTGTCAACGTCTACACAAGAGACCTGTGTGAAAAACCAGGTTTACGCTTGGGCCGATATTCCGTTAATGACTAGCTTATACTACTTGATTGGCATAATACTGACAGGTATAACATGATATTATCAATATAGAGCTCGATATTGCTCTTAATGCCCAGCAATACGCCAAACATTTGTAACTTCAATCTGGCTTTCAATTGATGGCCAGCAATTACGTATCAGCCTTTTCACTGCAAATAGCACCTGCAAATGCCACCTGCCAATCAGCCATTGCAATGCTGCACTTAATATGTTACAACTGATCAGGTACTGTACATAATTAGAATAGAAGAGGATATTTTTAAATACCTGCTTGCGTAATGATTATGGATCTTCCTGCCGCACTATACAGTAACTGCGGCAAATAACTGCAGATAGGCCTGTATTGCTATATTTTCAAAATTGTAAACACGTTAAGAATTTATTATTTTTGTGCTGTCTTACTGCAGGTATTGCCTTCATTTGTTGAAGCAATCGTTTGATATATCCATTCGCACCTAATATATGCATCCCTAAACAAGTCCTGCGTGTGTTGTGTTATTAGTCGCAAAAATGTCTCTGAAATAGCATACACTATACACACTGCCCTTATATTGTAGTACTTCACATTCCTTCGTGCATGACGTACCGTAATTATGTGGGGCACTCCAAATGTACATGGCTTGAATTATTATGACTCGCACAATATTGGACATGCAGGAATGGTTTAGTTCATCATCTGTCTGACCAGGCACTTACAATCGAGTATACTTATTTTGCTAAGTTATGCCAATCATTTAGGCAAGGAACACGGACCTCGTTGAAATGAATGCAAATTACAGTATTCAAATATTGAAATAATACACGCCCAACGTCAGCCCAGAGGTAGTAAATTGAAATGCAGCACACATATGCAAACCTCCAGGCGCACATAATAGGCCTACTAATAATGAGCTGGTGCTAATAATGGGCTGGATGCGTTGTTATGCAATTGGAGATGACGACGAGATGGTTGTTGTGGAAGGGTACCGGAAATGTAGGAAATGCATGGTGACGATAAGGAGTGTCAGGGAGGATGAGAAGCCCTCGGGGGTTGGCGTCTCCTGTTAGCAAAGGAAGCTGGGACAAAGGACAAGACAAGTTGAGGATAAAAGGAAGGGAGGAGGGGGAGCAGAGAGAGGTTGTAATCCAGCCAAGCGAATCCCTCGCTCGTGGCAAGGAAGGCCTTCTGGTTCTTTCCTTAGCCGTAGCCCGAGTGGGCCAGCCAGAGACCGAGCCACTGCCTGCCTAATGGTGTTGGAAATAGCACGGCAACAGCATAGCATAATGGGGCACACTAGTCGAGGTGAACAACCGTTGTCGCATCAGCAGTGTCGGGAATTTTGGGGATTGGAGCGAGGGGGCAAGCCTGCTCCACGTACTGTATACGGGTTTGCCCGCTGGCCAAGGCACGCATACTTGCACGGAAGGGGTACGCCCACCATTCCGAATTCCATGCCACTTGTTTATTCGCTAGGGGTGATTGCAACCTGGAACTGGGATGCGATATGGGGAGGGGTGCTACATACACGCACGATTATATCCCGCCAACCATACAGGCCGGGAACGTCCATTCGACAAATTCACTTTTATGGGCCTTTTGATATCCAGATTCGGGCCCTCTGCCCTTCACGCTCATTTTCTTGCCTCTATCAGAGAGCCATTTATTGGGAAGCTGGCCAGACACTCGGATTTCTGGACCGGGATGAAGGACGTACAGGTAACCGGATCGATGTCATCAATGTGAATGCCTCTGTTCTAAGGTTTCATGGAAAGCGAGGCATACTTCAATGGAGATGATATTACTGATCAAAAAGCGGTCTAATCGTGTTTTGAAATAGAATAATGCATTTTGCGATACACTTACTGTATTGTCGGCACGTGCAGGAGAATCAAGACTTTTATCAACAATTCAGTCAGCCTCGAGGCAGATATCGAAACTGAAACAATGCCGTGAGGCATCGCATTCATGCGACATAAAGTGTACTCAATTACTGGGTAGTATCATTTCCTTGCCACACAAACTGCACTTTAACCGTGTATAAAATTACCTGGGAAACATCAATGCCCTATTCACTGCAATGGTACCTGAGAGAATTAAAACAATTTCTGTGCCACTTCCACAGCGCAACTTGAACAAAAAAAAACCCCACTCTCTTGGCTCTCACTGCGCAGTCTTTCTTGTTGCTCCTTCTCCGTCCGCATACGTTCCGAGAGTTGGTTGCAAAAAGGGAAAGTCCAATTTCGCTCCAACGCCCTCGCGATTTTGGCCGCTTCTTTTCTTCTTCTTCTTCTGCTACTTCTTCTATCCTGCTTCTCTCTTTCCCTCAGGCCGCATTGAGGGTAGAAGATAGGGAGCGAGTTTCCAACGGAAGGTTGTTATTTCCGCCTTGCTTGAGCCTAAAAAGGCACGAGGCGTGTTTCGGATTGCAACCCAGATGTCCCCGGCAAAAATCACGCGCCGAATTTCACCTATTATTGATGAACTCCCTCCCTCTCTCCTTCCCTACTTCTCTTTCTCCCTCCTCAGAGCCTTCATCTCTTTCTTTGTTGTTTGTTTCGTAGAGTAGCCCCAGTGCGGGGAGAACTGGGTGCTTCCGGAGATAACCGCGGGGGTTAACATACATTGCCGCTCCAGAGTCGGCGCAGGTCTAGTCGATAGAGTAGCTCCCAGCTAACTGTACTAATACCTTCCACTTCTGGGGTTCGTGTGGTTTCCAGCTGCGAACTCCTGGATGTTCCCGAGTTCTTCCGTGTGGGTATATCCCGCAAATGCAGTGGTTTCTGGTATGTGTTATTACTCGCAGCCCTGCGAGCGGAACATTTTATTCCGACTATAAGCGTGCAGCACCGCGCTAAAGTAAACGAGGTGGATGTGATTGCAGAGATTCAGGTTGTAAGTTATATGCGCCATGCATTTTTGCAAATTGTTGTTTTATTGTTTGCCGGTGCGAAGGCTGTAATGCGCTAACACCCTTTGGGGAGGAATATGAAGCAGCCGCTGGTAACGTACAGGAGGGTTGAAATCAATGGACACGGCAATTTACTCCCGAAACCATTACGCAAGGTACAAAGGCATCACGAAATGAAGCAATCAACGCACTAACCGTTTGAAAGTCTTTTGAAGAGCTTTTATGGGACCTTACTCTCTCTCGGTCCTTTTTTGACTTTTGTACCTTAAGTGCCCCGAGTATAACCCTAGTGTTTCTTCAGGGCGACATTAGAAGTTGCAGAGTCGACCGCAGTAGGCCGCGTTTTCTTCATTAGCCCCCGAGTGTATATCTCAAGTGTAGTACAGTCTTGCTGAAGGAAAAAGAAAGCGGAGGTGGCTGTAAAAAAGGAAAGAGAAGCCCTAGGGAGATGGAGCTGCGTCTTCATCTGAGGCAAGACTTGGTGAAGATAATAGGGAGGGAGTGGCACTGCTGTTGGATGAGGGCACGACAATTCCTCTCACGACCTGTTAGCTTCCTACTTCGGATTGCTTTGGGCACAACGAGGACGACAGAGACTAAGGAGGAACGAAAGTCATTAAGGAGGGACACCTCCACCTTATTGGGAGAAAGGCATGCACACGGAAAAGGGGCTGGGGTTGGGATACCCTGTATTTCATTAGGCCAGCTTCTACACGGCTGTTATTCTACAGCAGATAAAATCAGTTTGGAACTCATTTGCCAACTTGTACACCCAAATGGAGTTACGCTTGTGAAACTGCACGTGCGACTCTTGATATCGCAATTGCATTACATAATTGATTACAATCATTAACTACAATAATTATTGACTGTTGACACACTGTAATAGTCCGTTGTTGGGTGGTGTACTTTGCATAGGTAATTAATAATATTGATGATTTTATTGTAGCTGTACCGTAGGGAAAACAATCTGCTATACTGTTACAGTATTAAGATATAATGCCATAAGCTAATGAGAAAATTACAATCGTGGTAGGCTTATGTATCATATAGTATCCGTCAAATAAGGTTCGGACAACACTGACATGCATAGCAACAGGATATGTCTTGTCGCTATGCATGCCAGTGTTTTTTTTTCGCGGACTTTACCTTGGCGAGTGCTGATGGTTGTATAGCACCAGGATACCGTTGGCCAAAACTTTTTTGACAGGTAGTAGGTCAAGTAGACGGAACGGGGAGTGTTACAGTCATAAAAGCGCCCGTCACTGCCAAAGTACAGTAATTAGAGAAAAATTTAAGGCCAGATACCTCTAACACAACAAGTATTGAAATATTCAAATGATTGGTAGGGATCTGAAAAGTTACTTCATCTTCATTAGTGATTGTGTTACGGTGTGCCTATGAGCACACACCCCTGAAATGTAGGTTTCTTGCGATATTCCCATTAAAAAAAATTTCTACTCGATTTTGGCTACTTCGGCAATCGCATGTTAATGTTTGTTTTGCCACATCCAAGGCTGGGAGAGAGAATGCCATTCTCATCAGGTGACCCATGTAACTCTGAAAGTAGAAAAATTGGCAGGATGACCTTGTTAGCCTACTCACATGTATAACAAAACTGAACTTATGATGCAATTATCTTTCAGGGGAGTTGACATCGACTAGGGTAATTTGGGATTGGAAGATAACAAGTAAGCTACAGGTATGGGAGGGAGTTCGTACCACTTGGAACATCCTGGGCGAAATTCCTGGATGTTATCTAACTACGAGTATATAATGCTGCATGTAATGTTGTGTGCCGTCACTTAAACACAAACATATCCATTCTCCGATTTATGAATTTATTTAATAACAGTGTTAAGCATTGCCAATGAATGGGTAAGTGATCTTACACAACTTTGAACGGAACGTATAAATTAGCCAACATGCCTGAGCTCTCGCCTCTGCATTTAGTTCGATCAAAGTAGATAATGACCTGTTGATGCCTCTTGGTCTTAGTTGCATGGGCTCTTCCAATATAACTTTCCAGGCAGAGTGATCGAATGAAATTGGATTTCAGGCCATTTTATGAGACATTGCTGCAATATTTTATAGGGTATTTAATATGAGTTGTAGTAACATTATTCTCCTAATGCAGTCATAAACACTGTAGTTGTTAGAGACATTTAGGATATGTATAATTTATACTGAAAAGTGCTACTTTTAGTATAAAATTCCGCCGTGGCCTCGGGTGTCTTCCCTGTACTGTTTGTACAGTACCCAAAAATTGAAAACATACAGGTACTCTAATGTAAGTTCACACACAAACCACACAGTTAAATATACTGGCACACAGGTAGGGAATGTAGAGTACGCCAGGCATTACGTGGCTATATTATCTCCGAGAGAAAAAGTGAGAATGGAAGAAGAAGAATATGCCTGGTATGTAAGACATGTAACTTATAGAGATATTAAGCTTCAGTTGTGTTTTCAACACCATGTCATCTGCCTGATTTTTTCATGTCACTTAACATATTCGCCATGGAAATCTCTTCGTTTGAATTCATCAGGATAGAAAACAAGTTTCTGGGAAATGGATTGAAGTTAGCACTCCTGTTGAGTGCATAATATAGGATGCAAGCAGCTTCCTTGCTCGGGTTTCCCTATGGCCACTTCCTGAAGCTTTGAAACTCCTCCATTCATATTGATTTCCCAAGGAAAGCTGCGAAAAGGGGTAAAGATAGACCAGGCGCAATGTTGGGTTCCACATTACTCCCTTGCACCCCTCCCCGCTCACTCCACTCTTTCTCTTCCTGTTTAGTCGACCATTACTCTGGCTGCTAATTTTGACAAATGGCGGCCCCGATGGGAAAACCACCAACTCGGCAATATGGAGGCAGTTTCTGTGTGGTGTAGGGAAAAGTACAATGGCGCAATCGCTGACGCTTGAAAAAACTCGGCCCACGAGGGGACCCCCCCAAAACTTCCTTTCCAAAAACTGACAGCTGCACCTTCTCCTCTTCTCCCCTTTTCTCTTTGGCTGAAAAGAGACGAAGGGAAGCCTTGATTATTCGTCAAGCGCGGAAAAGGTAAAGAAAATGGGGGCGCGAGAAAGTCGAGTTCCATGTCGGAAAATGTTGTTGAAGCCAGTCATAATTTATAACTGCAAGAAATAGGCGGCGAACGGGCCTCCGAGTCGTTTGTATGCTTCAACGAGGACAGAAACTTGTAAGTAGACCCATGTATTAACTACCTGCACCGAATCTTGCGTCTTCCTGCCTTGCGTTTTCTAGACGGAGTTTGCCCTCTTCTTCCTGGAAATATATGCTATCATATGCATAGGTATCCCTACTCGACACCTTCCACAAATTGGCTACTGGAATGACCGCTTGGGATGATTATTGATGACGCGCTGATACTCAACTTTCTACCTGACCACTTTAAACTATCAATATTGGGTCGCAGAAAGTTTGTACAGTATAACTAGTACACCACTTGGTGGTACATCAAATGACATTGTGTTGAGGGACGTGTCGACCTCCGATTCAATTAAACGAGAGGTACACACTAAGCCATAAGCGATTAATTTTACTGAATAACTAAATAATTATTACAGCACATTTTTTGCACAAACATTTTCAACATTTTCTATTTTGCTTCTTACCAAAAATAAAGCTTATCTGCAACAAGATGGCCCCTGAATTGAGGCTTCCAGTTGTTCAGATGAGGCGCAAGGGTTGCTCTAGAAGCAAGGATGAAGAGTTTTTCCTTCCTTCTTCGGTGGGTAGGACAAATTGCCCCTGCACGTCAGACTTCCCGTTGCATAAAAGAGGCGGAAGGGTTGCTCTTAACAGTCAGGATAGTACAAGGACTAGAGAGATGGAATTAGGCTGTTTTCTAACAATAATGATTTCCAAACTCATCAGAATCGTGGGTGTTACTGAGTGGAAATTTTGGAAAATGAATTTTTGCAAAAGAAATGATCAACGGAGTGTCATTAAAACATCGAACTATGGGTTGCTGTGCATGCGGACTGCACATGGACGGTGCTATGCAGTAACCATGTAACCCATACGGGTACCCATATGGGTTACATGGTTACTGCATAACACCGTCCACATAAGATGAAAGTAAGTACAATGGCAACCAGTGTTTTAATTGGGCCTGTATATTGTTCGCATTCGAGCGGCATAAGAGATATTTGGCATAAATGTTAAAATCTCAGAATATGACATTCATTAATGACAGCTTACTTTACAAAAATTATTAGTTAGTATAGTTATCAAGAATTACGGTTTGATTGTTATGGGGTGACATAACTGGCAGAATTGTCATTCTTATTTTCTGACTTCGCACTGTACATTTGAAATTATATATGTAGCCTTGTTACACTTTTTACAATGATTTTACAATCTTCCCCCGACCATGTCAAATTAAGTTAGTTGACGGAATAGGTTCTGAAATGTGTAAAACCTCGAGAACAATGAATAATTTTTTTCTCTGTAAACTTTAAAACATTTATCGAGAGTGGACCCTTTTTCATCTCTCACACCGGCAACGTATCGTACCGACTCCGTGCTCTCTACATTAGAGTTCATTGACTCAAGGGAATGGGAACTGAATCTAGATCTCTTAACATTTTCTGAAATTAAATCAGGTGGTTACTGTGATAACGCTCTCATTGAGTAACTGATAAGCAAGGAAGAAATCGGTTCAGAAAAGAAGTATCGGGCAGGATGGAGCTGAAAGAAGCTATTCCTAAGCAACACACGCTACTTTCCTTCTCTTCCCCGCCCAATGGAGGATTTTAAAAAAGCTCGATATAGTTAAGGTCATATTGTTCAAAGAAATTCGTCTATCGTATGATGTATCCCAGACAAATGCTTTAGGGTGTTTGTGATTATTGAATATGAAATATTTGTTGTGTTAACATGTTCTTCTCACTGAAATACTGCTTTGAGAAATATTAAACCCAGTAGTAATATCTTCACGATAATAGGAGTTGTTGTGTTTTATGAACTTTACTGCGGACGATGCGATGGAGGGAATATATGTTAATCTCTAGCGATCATTAAGATATCCCAGAAATATTTTTATGGACTACGTTTAATTTTTTTGGGAGACATAAGGCGATTCAAAACACTTTCCGACAAATATGGTTAATTGAAGAGTGGATGTGCACAAGGCTCTAACAACCAAACTTACTATTTTTACTCCCCTGAATTTTGAAAATATATTATTGTATTTTCTAAAATAATCTGCTTTGCCTATAGTGTTGTGCAAACATCTCCTCTGCTGCTAATTTTCACGTTAGCATGGTCAAAATACAAGCCGAAAGGCGATATTTCGAAGCCACAACACTAGCAGCCGGTCGCAGGTCCCCGGTCCCCCGTTCCCCGTCGCCGGTCGCCGCGACTGTAACCCGCTCTCGGGTGGCGCGAGCGAGAATAATATCACCTCACACGCTTTGAAATCAATTTTATGTAGCAATGTATGAATCAAGTCTAATCAATCATTTCCATACCACTGATATCAGTCGCTGCGACCGGAAACGGGGACCAGGGACCTGGGACCCGCGACCGGCTGCCAGTGTTGTGGCTTCGGAATATCGCCTTTTAGCTTGTATTTTGACCCTGCTGCTAACGTGAAAATTAGCAACCGAGGTGATGTTTGCACAACACTATAGAAAATGCAAACATTTTCAAAATTCAGGGGAGTAAAAAGGGTAAGTTTGGTTGTAAGTGCCAAAAAACCAGTTTGGAGAAAATCGCAATACTTTCTTACGAATTCCATGGTGGAGATACAACATTCTCATCTATAAACAATTCCTGCAAATGACATGGTCAGGCTAGGAGCTTGGAGTATTTTTACAGAATTGGCCATGGGACATAGACCATTCACTGCCATCCTAACGAAACAAAACCGCTTCCAAATGTTGCGATAAGGTCATTTTGGCCTGACAACATGAATAAAAAGCACAACCAAAGTACAAAATAATGCATGATCTTTCAGTCGGAGGGCAGTCACATGGAGATAAAACTAGTTTTGTTTTATGACAATCTTGAAACTTGTGAGAATGTATTGCTTACCCCTCTAGTTCTCCTACCAATAAAGGGATATCTTCCAGGATCGATTAAGCTGTGACCCACAATAATTTTTATTGGAAGTATGTTGTTCCCAATAATACTGCATTAGAATAATAATTAGATGAACCGTGAAATTTAGTTCTTAAATATCTGTTTTCTGAATAGTGAAAACCTGGACTCGAAAATTGAGAATTTGCAATTTTTTCGAATTTGAAATGGTCATTGAAGGCACTAGAAACCCGCCTGAATTGTAATTTTAATTTTTGTAACAAAGGTACTATATCGCTCAAAAACATAGATACAATTTTGCATTTGACTCAGGTGCAGGCTGCACTGGAATCAAATGCAAAATCGTCTCTAATACGTTTTATTAACAATAATAATACGTTTTATTAACCTGCAAGGCTTTGTGGGCCCTTCTGCAGTAAAATCGTCTCTATGTTTTTGAGCGATGCAGTACATAATGGCATTTTTTTTGAAATCAATATTGTTCACTTAAACAAGTGGTTTCCAACCTTTTACCAACTGCGACCCCCTAAACATGTTTCCATAAATATGCGACCCCCTTCGTCCCCTCCCCCGGCCCCTTCTACAAATGCCCCCTTTCCAGAAAACATACGCTCTGTACAGCAGCAAAAATGGTTCAATTGGCACAGAAATTGCAAAAAAAAAGTTGAACCAAGGTTCGCGGCCCCCCGCGACCCTGCCCGCGACCCCTGCCCCGGTTGGAAACCACTGACTCAAACTGGTATTCAATATGATAAATGTTGATTGTTGATCAATGTGACAACACCTGAAATATGGTATTGCAAAGGAGAACCATGATTCAGCGCATTTTGTATTTTATGAATGTTCTTCTTCTTCAGCAATATGTGACTGAAAAAATTGCCATCATCTATCATTGCAATATAAATGAATGCTAAATTTTTTCCACGTTCATAGTACCTGCTGTATGGTAGCTATTGCAGGCGAAGAAATGGTAAATTCTGAACTTTCAAGCTGTGGTTTTCACTAGGCTACTCACAGAATAATAATAATAATAATAATAATAATAATAATAATAATAATAAATAATAATAATCTGCTTTTGTTGTTGTTGCTGTTGATGATGGTGATGGAATACTGGTTAGTATTATCTGGCACAGATTTCCTAGTCTCTACTACGAACAGATTTGGCAGCTGCCTCGGTAGAGAGAAGGGCATTAGTTATTCTTTGGAGTGCTCTATGTTTCGAGACGTGCCCACCAGCTGGCCACCACTCCCCCCAGCCTACACCCGTCATTTCTGACTTCCATACATAAACTCGCGGATATTTGTCTTCCGCTGAAGCCGGTTTGCTTTGCCCCTGTTTAATGGGTGAGCTCAGGTCGGTGAAAGGCTGACTACTACAAGAACCTGAGTGGTTGAAAAGTCGACTAATTTGCACTTGAGTTTGACCCAACCAATTTTCATTGCTATTCGGTCGGTTAAGTTCAGCTATTGCGGCTGGAGTGAAAAGCTCCAATCCGGAACAGAGCCACAGTGATCCATTTCACCTGTCAAGTCAGCCCCACCACCTTTTTTTTTTACCCTCCCCCCTTCCTTCTTCTTCTTCTACCCCTCCCCTCCTTCCCCCCTCCTTTTATCGTGACTTGTGTGGCACCCCGTTTGGCCAAGGACACAGCTTCAGGCAGCCAGCAGAAGTGAACAAGTCCGTTTGGCAATTCTATCAAGCGTGACAAGCGGCATTACTCTCTCTATTGATGTTCCGACTTGTTTCCTTTTCGGAAGGGATAAAGGAAAAGGGGTGGAAAGGCGGCTCAGGATGGATGTTCATCCTGCGAAAGTGCGAGCGGGATGGAGGTGGAAAAGTCTTGGTTGCCCCGAACCTCTTCTAACCTGCTTCTAACTGTGCATATATGCACTCGGCTGGCAGGTACATTTATTTGAGGGGGTGGGTGGGGAGTAGGGGGGGGGGAAGTGGGGGAAGAGGCGGGGATGCGGTTGGACGTTCGCAACTTTTACCTGCACTTATAGATGCACTTCTGCTGGAAGGTAAGTGGAAATGTCACAGGATTAATGGACTGCGCGCTTTTCTACCCCAGGGTAATGGAAAACAAAGGGTGCACTTTACAAGTTGTCGAATGGTGTTTGGGAACATGATTCTATCGGAAGGTTCTGTTGCTACNGGGGGGGGGTTGCGAAAAAAACGGCAGCCTTCTACGCACCTTTCTCTCACTGAAATTGGCATTTCAAAATTGAATTTTCGTACAGTATTGGCAGCGTGCTGTATACTGTACGTATATATATTTTACATCAGGAACTTGCCAATATTATACGAGTACTACAGAGCCTCAGAAGTGAGAGTTAGTAATGCTTATGTTGCTAGCATAATATGCACAGTAGAGGCTGCTTTGACACAACTCATGGGAGCTTGGAGTATCATAGTGGTTGAATCCGGCACTACACCAAACCAATATATTGTCTCACACACCTCCAAAATATTACATAGCAACCCAGAGAGAATTCGCCTATTTTCTCTTCATGCTTTTCAGTCGCACAATACTGCTGCCGGCAAGCTTTCTGCACATGTCAGATGACCCAGATCGTGTTTGAAGATATACACCTAATCCCCTGTCATTGCCGAGCAAGACCTGCTCCCATTGGGTGTCCAATCTCAATCGACTCCATTGTTGCTCTAATCTCCACTTTTGGTAGGTGGAACGAGAGAGGTAGGTGAAGCCTCCGGATTATTATAGCGTGTGTCTTACAAGTGGGACACCCCATCACCAGAGTACCTGTTTGCTCAAAACAAGCCAGTTTGGTCCCTCGACATTTCTCAGTCCTAAATTATTAACTTGTTTTGGGCCAAGTACTCTGGCGCCGGTATGTCCTACCAGTAAAAGACACTCTGTATACTTAGCCTACAATGTAATAAATGTTAACGAACCTTTAACCTTTCGCTGTCACAGAATGATAATATGAAGATAATGGAGATGAGGCCATAGGGCACACTTACAATAGAAAGTATAGAATCCAAGAAAGCAGGCAAAGTACCGGTATTACAAAAGTAACATATACTGTATAATACCTCCGGGTGCACTGTACGATTCAGATTCTCAGTTCTTTTCTGAAGAGTTAATCGACTTTTAGATGCATTACACAGAAAAACAGTATACAATAATGACCTAGACCTATAGAGACGTGTCATTGTTACTGTAGGTGCGATATTTTTAGTACGCGTAATATTGTCATCAAAGGAAAGTTTTTTGTGGGTTTATATGGCACCGGCTCTATGCAACTGAAATGAATACTAAAAGGAATAATGAACTACCTCAGGAGGTTTTGCACTACTATAGACTCGGACAGCAGTAGTTATGTCAAGGTTAAATGAATACACTGTAAAGTGTGGGATTTCATGCAGTCACATGAATAGAAATAAAGAATCATTGTCACAGCCATGTGATGGCCAACGGGCAACATGTATGACTCGAAGACCCCTTTTATTAAAATTAACAGTTCAGAACTTGCCTATGTTGGGCCAAATAATAGCATCTGGGGACTTCTGGCAGGAAACTTTCATTGCTCTAAAGTCTAAAGTGTAAAGGAGGTCATTTTAAAATCGAGTACCACTGTTTTAATGACTTTCTAGCGTGACGTCAAGCTTGACAACACCTCTGCCCTACGCCACTCTCTGTCACTCTCACAAATCCCGTGATCCCTACTAGCACGACGTACTTTTTGGACGACCAATACGTTTTATATGCCACCCATTTTCCAGATTATCTCACAAACTTACAAAATATTACAAAATTTATTTACTTAACAAACCATACCAGACTCTCCACATATTCAACCTTTTTATTTCCTACCTTTGTTTCGCGCAGTGAGGAAGAGCAATACTAACTCTGAAACTAAAAATTCCGGGTCACTATGATTGTCATCAGAAGAAGATGGAAGAAACAAACGAAGTCAGAGCAAGATCCCTACCCTGCATCAGACCTCATGCAGCAACCTCGTAAACCTTGCCTACAAGATACTGTACCTAAAAAAGGAGGCTAGAAAAAAAAACTAAACCAGCCATCCAAAGCCCGCGTGGATTTGACACATGTCGACAGTAGGGTAATGTACAGCAGAATACGGAAGGCGGCGCATGAATTAACCTCACTATATAGGTTTTTGAAATGGTGAAGCGGGGTGTTGAGTAAGAGGACGGGGGAGAGGGAAGGAGGGAGTGAGGGAGT
>JYFJ02004664.1:0-30287 GCA_000934665.2 Catajapyx aquilonaris | reverse complement strand
GGAGTGAGTCCTTAAGGCCGCTTCACAAATTCGGCGGAAAGCTGAGCGGGCGGAAAGCGCCGCCATCTTGCCTCCTCCAACCGCCTGCTATCCGCCCTCGCGAGTCCATCCAGATGGACTCGAGCGGTTCCCACCGCTCCCCACCGCTCAGAGTTTCCGCCCGCAGCGTCACCGCCGAATTTGTGAATTGCCAGCGCTCACATTCCGAGTCCCAAAAGCACGCTTTCCGCCCGCTTTCCGCCCGCTCAGCCATCCTCCGAATTTGTGAAGCGGCCTTTATACTGCTCCAGGACCTTGCCAAGCCCAGGAATAGGGGCTGGAGGGAGTAACCCCTGCTGATTTCCGCATCGTTGGAATCAATATTTTATATCGCCCTATATCTTGCGTCGGATGTAATAATTGTTGCGGACACAAAGGACCTCCGGACAAGGTGACGCCCCTCACGAAGTTGAAGGGAGTTCTTTTTAAATAAGCCTATACTGCATATATAATATTTTTCTCACAGTTAAACCTCCCAACTCCGGGAACAACCAGCACCTGACTGACACGCAGGTGCTATCATGTTCATTCTTGGTCACGCATGGAGGTGATGGGAGAGGAGACTTCAAAGCATTACAGATGCATCACCGTGATCACGACTATGCCAAATATTCAAACTGAAGCCAGTCCAGAAAGGTATTCAACATAATGTTCCAAACGCCCATTGATGCCATTCCTGTGACCACGCTAGCCAGCACGAGACCTTCTCCGTTTCATCATTTCTAATAAGAGCATCCGCTGAATTGTAGCAGCCATTATTACAATAGTGTGCCGAGCGAGGCGGATGGAGGTGTAAGATTTGTTTATTGATCATACTCGTATAGTACAGTACCAATTATTATTGGATCCAGACCTTTTCCGCCTTATACTGTTAAAAATGCTACCGCTGCTTTGAGGAGTGTCCCACGCTGATGCATACAAACTTCGAAGGTTGGAGTGTCGTTGGTCCTTCGCAGCCTTGGTACTCACGTCATCAGATAATATAATTATATCGGTATTAATCAATCAGGCGGTGCATTTCGCCATCTTCTTTGTGGACGTAATCTAACACGCACAGTAGTCTATACCTTGGAGACTGCCATCACTGGTTTGTATCCTTTGTTTTTCTGTATTCATGATGAATTATTGATGATACACTTCCATCGGATGAAAAGTGATGCACATCCCCCCCCCCCCAAATCGGGGGGAGAAAGGGGATTTAATAATTATCAAGAAATGATACTCCACTATAAAGAACTGTCATGACTTTCTCCGAAGCAGCCACCAATATGTGGAGAAGAAGGATATTTGTCCATAAAACATTGTCACCTGTTTTCTTGATTATTTTCACAAATAAATATTACAAAATTGTGTAAAGGACGCAGAGGAAGACGCCGTGATCCATGTGGTTGCCTCTTGCAAGCAAAAGCAATGTCTGCTGGAGTGTCCGGATCAGCCAACAATAACATGTTGTATATAACATCCGACATGTTCATCTTAACTCATACGAGCTTAGAAAACCGGACGATATACCATAATTATTATGATGTATCTAAATTATACTCAACCAATATACAACAACCGATTCCTTTGGCTCATTGCAGTTAGTGCGTCGAGTTAGTGTGGCACCTGGAAGGCTATAGATGGAATATATACCCTGCACGACCTGCGCAAGTACATAGTGTATATGATCTCTCTTGCACGACTTTGTTTCAAAGGCTCGTGGGTGAGCACTACTATTGACAAAGAAACAGTGACCATCACTGTACTGCTGGGGCTGGTCGAAATCATGACATATATTGGGGTCACGGGAGTGTATAGTGTCAGAAGAAAGGCTGGAAGAAGCCTCCAACACACTATCGACCCAGCACATTGACAATTGAATAGTCCGTTTCCATCAGTCCTTCCTGACTGATTCGCCCATATTTCATATTTTTTTTGTCGCAATAATATTCACTCTATAAATGTATTTATATATGTATGAAGATATCGTGTTTGTCATACACCACCGCTAACTTTTCCTCTAAAGAGACTGGCAGACGGGGGCCAGACCTGTATAGGGGCGGCCCTGGGGGAGTCTTCCAGACTTTGAGTCCTCAAATGAGTTAGTAACAGCAGTCATTTTGACCTCTGGCCCGGCTCTTTGAAAGCGCCTATTTCAACTCACCAACTTTGTTCCTGGAGAGTCAGTCCGTCCTTCTGCTGGAACTAATAGAAGGAGAAGACGGTGTTGTCTCGCCAAAGTAAGTGCTGGTGGTATATTATCTACTTATTTGTTCACAACTAAGAACCAGCCGATTAAGTACAATAGGACCCCTTGCAATGTCCGGAAGAAGAAAAACATGAACAAACAATATTGACATTTTTATCTATAGTGATTTTGAATCGGCCTCTCCAGCAGGGGCAGACTGATAGAGTGTCCTATATACCTTGCCCTTGTTGTGTCATGCCCGCTTTCTGAGGGGAATCGCCCTTTATGAGCATGCTGGATACATAATATGTACAGGACCGGACTATGCTGCAGACGTGCTTCACATTCTCATCTCTTTTCGAAAGAACAGTTGGATCAAATATTATGGCTCCACGCGAACCTGATATTGGCAATAACCAATAATGCAGGAAAAGCGAAATCATGCCCTGAAGCTGCTGTGCCGTGAGACAGATTTCGAAGAGCAGAACGAAAACTATAGAGGTGCAACTCCGTGTTCGCTGCCATAAGATTGATTTGCACAACACAGAACGAGTTCTGCTGGGTTGGTTAGTCATCTGCACTGCCTATAGTTATGTATTGGACGATGGTGATTCCCATATAACTTACTTAGCATCCAAGAGTGGATTGGCGAAAGAGACCACCTGCGTATCGAGTGGTGCGTCGCACACAGGCGAAAAGAAGCCTGCGTGCTCGTACGGGTGCTCTCATACATATGACACCATGATGCCATCATGCGTATAGATACCAGAAGGGAGGACGTGTTTCATCTTTGCATGGAAACTGAAACAAGCCCATCCGCAGCCGCATTCCATCAAAGCGATCTATATAATATAGAGACCACGGACTTCAAAGGATGCGTCCATGGCCAAGTCCGCCGGTTGTGTATAGGAAGATTCCACGACAAGGACCCTGTCCAAGGTGGCTGTGTCCAAAATATGAAGTAGCGTTTTAAAAAGTCCTTGTTTGATCACAATCATGCAGTAGGTATCGAGAAAAAATATATATATATATTGACGGAGAACTTGACGGAGTCACACAATATATATGCTGCGATACCCTGGCTGGCAGAGAAACCATTTTTGCTTCAGATGAACAGGAAGAAGAATCCATTGCAAAGAAGGGACCTGTGTAATGCGATGCTTAAGGAAACGCACGCGTGCGACACTAGGACCAATCCAACTATCGTGG
The DNA here is from genome assembly GCA_000934665.2 of Catajapyx aquilonaris. Taxonomy (NCBI): domain Eukaryota; kingdom Metazoa; phylum Arthropoda; class Diplura; order Dicellurata; family Japygidae; genus Catajapyx; species Catajapyx aquilonaris. The sequence goes on along the minus strand of JYFJ02004664.1, from coordinate 26,869 downwards.
AGCAATATTAATATACGACATGTAGAGCCCATTATTGGTACAGTCTACAAGGTATATATAGCTATTATTGGAGCATGCCAGAATCACCGTTCGCAGAGAGTTGTTTGAATAACCACACAGGCCTATACCTCTTGGGTGCTATACTGTTACATTAGTATTTTCATTAATATTACCGGTGGTCCAAATGCCCATCAGAGACCCGAGCATTAAAAAGAGTAACCATTATTTCCGGCATGTTTGAAATGAATATATTTTGCCTTCAGTTCATTAGGCATCTGTGCCACATACCGTCGTATGTAATTATTTGTGCCCCGCTTGTATTCTGTTGCAGAGTGATGTCAATAGGAGGATCACCATTCCCAGTAGCACTCCTGTCGACACATCCCCAATAACACCACACTATAATGAGAAGAGATGTAATTAATCAAAATTGCCTCGTCTCGACCCCCCAAGTAGTATTCTACCTGACCCGACCACCTGACTAATGACACACTAACAGACTGCAGAGACATATTATAAGTACAGTATACTTTCAGCGATTGTCTGAGTGAAACCACTTAGGAATCTTACAATAATAATGTTTTCGGTAGTTTTATGACGATGCTGTTGCTTAGCCTAAGTATTATTACTATCCCTGTCGTAACAGCCCTGACATGACTCCAAAATCACCTGCAAGTAATGCCCATGACCCCGTGTGATCCGCATAAATTCCAGCCCGTCAGTTATTAGCACAACAGGTGATGCAGAAAGTCAGGGTGAATTAAAACGACAGGTATCTGCGTCATGATAAGTGGGCGACATTGATTAAACAATGAAAAAATCAACCCGACGCCCTTATTGCCATCAGTTAATAATTTTATTGTGTATCGTCGAGCTCTTGGACGGACTGGGCTGCAACATATTTGGAAGAGACCAACATATACCACTTATCATATCCCTCAAGAAGGGCAATATATCCGCCAATACATATTGTTGCTGTATCGGACAATGCGAGCCCCTCACTTTGCACATATGTCATTTCTTACTTCGACGGAAATTCTATAGTAAATGTTGCAGTACTTTTCATTGAAACAAACCTGTCATCAACAGCGAAGTGAAGATACCCTCAGACTCGCATCAAGGACATGCGCGCGATTATATATATGAAAACCTGGAGTTCATTAAAATATGCACGAAGTGAATATGTGGAGCAGAATATGCACCTATCACATGAAATTATGCACGAAATGTCAATGGTTTGCATTATTTTATTCACGTTTGAAAGCTGCATAAATTTATGCAGCGACAACATTCGCTAAGTAAGTAATTAAATTCACTATATGAATGATGTTATTCATATGGTGCATATTGACGTCATTTTTATTCATTTCATGCAGTTTATGCAGTAAGTGAATTGAACAAAAGCAGTGCGTTATTTTATTCACTTACTGCATAAACTGCATAAAATGCAATAAGTGAATGAAATAATGGACTGCTTTTTTCCATTCACTTACTGCATTTATGCATTTTATGCAGAAGTGAATAAATTAAAGGTTTGATTAAGGGATGACGTCATGCGTGTGACGTCATGATGAAGGTCAGGTATATCGGGCTTGCGGTGATCGGCAGGCAACTTATACTGACAAGACTGAAACAGCCTTCGTTTGGCAACGGAAGGGATGACGGAAGGCGGGGCCGCGAGCACAATGGACACATCAGCAACGTAAGTAGCCTTAGAGATAACCAAGTAATAATGTATCCGTATTTGTTGACATTTACACTGCTGTCGTACTATATGTTTGATCTGTTCCTCCTCTATGCGACACTCGGTTTCTATTTGATTTCCCCCATTTGAGTGCATTTTTGGCGTTAGCACTAATTACTGTTACACTTACAGCAAAAATGGTTTGTTTTGGAAATCGACTTACTTCACTCCAAAACGCGACTCCATGTGGCTTCAAAAATAATTAACCACAAGGCGCGGATGAAAAAGCAAATGAAATATGTAAGTATATGTACAGTAATTTGTGTAATCATAATCTTTAATATTTCAGAGTAATAATGTTATTAATTACGCGGCAATTAATTTCATGCATTTACTCCAGCCCTCTTCCTTTCATACATAGCCGCATCACCCCGGAGATTGTGAATATTGAACAAAGGAAGGATGGTACATGTAGAATTGCACACTTCTCATCCGTCAATGTATACAACTGTCAGTATTAGCTGTATACGTAAGTGTATGCCTCGGCTGTGCTTCATTTCATTAATTTGTGGCTCATAATTTCATGTCATATTATGCAGAAGATTATTATAGTATTGCAAATAAATGATTATTGCCAAATGCATACGTTTATTTATACAGGTGTGTATTGAACTGCCAAAGAATTCACCCAAATGCTACTAGTCTATTAATGCACTTAAATGAATAAAGTGACTTTATTCACCTGTCCCAGTTTCAAGTTGGCAAGTGAATTAATATATTCACATTGATGTATAAGTTTATTTACTAAATGAATAGAGTGAAATTATTCACTTGTCCAATGCGGTGAATTTAAAAATGCACTCAATGCATATATTAATGCATTTGAAATGAATAAAATGAAATTATTCACCTGTCCCAGTTTCGGGTTGGTAAGTGAATAAAATTATGCACCCCAGGTTTTCAGTATGCATAATACCAGAGGCAGGCAGCAAGCAAGCAAGCATCATCATCATCATCACCACGCATGAGCATGCTAGGTTTCGGTATAAGCCGGGACAAACTGCAGCAAGTTACATTAGATCTTTGACGCCTTTAATATCATTTTAAATGAGTAATGCTACGGAGTCCTTACCATTCCTGCTGGGTTGAATCATCTACGAGAACTTACTGTCACTATACTGTGCATACTGCAAAAAAATCTACTCTCTTAATAAGTATTATATGGCCGGAAAAGAGGACAAGCGGAACATGCCGTCATTACATGAATTATTATGATGTTTATTTGAGTGGCAAGGTGCCTCATGGGCTCATTTACGATTACGTATCATTACGATTTACGTATAAAATTCTCCGGCACATTGCAGAGGCGTATCTGAATGCACTGACGTGTCCGGCAGAGAAAATTCCAAAACTCCATCTTGAACTGAGCATTTGACGCAGGCAATATTACATCATCTCCTGTGTCCTAGACGTCTGTTCAACCAGTATAAGTGATCATTAGGTAGAAGTCTCTAGCAGTGTACTCCTATAAAGATATTATCACATGCGACAATCATGAACTCTTGTTAGATAATAATTTCTGCAGGCTGAGAATAAGAATCACCCAGCAGAGTGACGCATGACTGGCCGATTATGCCGCTATAGGCCATCGCTGACATCAGGGAATTCTTGTTTGAAGGGTATTGCGATGCTATATACTTAGCACGTTTCGCGTGGAAAACCAATCTTGTTTGAAATTGGATAGTGCACGATCGAGCAATGATGAGAGGTCGGATATAAGAATAATAATAATTGGGCCCCTGGAATCAAAACCACTGTGAGTATAGCACGTACTCTTTGTTCCAGCACCACAACACTCATGGACAAGGGAGGCTGCCTGTCTGGGCATGGCCAATCCCACCAACACGTACAACATCGCTGGACTCATCTGGCGCCGACGACGCAATGAGGCTGTAATAGTATGGCGGTCTTTGCCGTTGTTCTCAACATTGTTGTTGCTGCTTTACGTATAATATAGGCTATCCCCGGGAGGTTATTGGGAAGAAATAGCGCTGACAGACAGTGATGCCGACTTAAAAGAGCCACATCAGTGACACCCTTGGCACTTTACGGTATGACCGGACTGAAAATCAGGTACTGTCTGCGACAGAAATGTAGGAGACAAGACTGAAAAGAAGAAAAGTGCCATGCCGGGCACAATCTATACAGTAGGCCTATATACAATGCGACCAAGAAGGTGGTTCGAATGAAAAGGCGAGACGGGGTCAACGAACTGCATTCGAAAAAGGCGTTTATGTGAATGCCCAAGGACAATCATATCATCGGTGAAAGTGACTCGCACAGGTGGGCTACAGACGACATCGGCCGGAGTGGCAGTTATTTTGTCACAAAAGACACTCGTCGACGCATATTATTATTATTATTATTATTATTATTATTATTATTATTATTATTATTATTATTATTATTATTATTATTGGTGTGTATATACCAAACTGGGATGAATTATTGTCATTATTCGGCTGGGCTTCACCACTGAAGCCACTCGCCTGTGGCTTTCTCTTTGTTTCATCCTTTGTAGGGAAGGTGACGGATTTTATAAGAAAACAGAGAAACGAAAAGTTGAGGTCAATTCAATGCATTTGGTGCAACCTGGCCTTAGTTTAGGAATATTTCAATGGAGCCATTTGTTAGGGGATTGGGGTTTCCTTCCGAGCAACCCATCCGTATTATTTGGCAGGTCATACCCAACCAGTGCAGTAGTGATTCCACCTTCAGATCTGCATTTAACTATAACGTACTATACATATGATACACATGGGCTAAACATATACAAACAGTGGATGGCTCAGTGGATTCACCATCAGAAAGGTGGCGTGCCAGGTGCCAGGACAACAGTGTATATACACACCAAAACCATCATTCACCCTCAGACCCCAGCAACTATCCTGGATCTGACCCTTGACTTCCTTGGTGACCCAGCTTCAGACGGAGAGAGGAGGAGGAGGAGGAGGAGGAGGAGCTGACCAACCGAGATCTCTTCTCTGACTCGACTGATTCCTCCGATCGACTCTTCGTAAATGGAACAACCTGCTATAAGTTGTTGATTTCATTTTGTTTTATTTTCGGTCGTCACGACAACGGAGAAAGAACTATACTGTTCCGAACAAGCAGTGGAGCCAACAGGGGTCAATGATGTGGATTATTCATTGAATTCTTCATGCCATTAAGCGAAGGATATTATCCTTTTGGTAGTAATAAGGAAATAATCTCTCCTTGAAAAGCAATAAGAGCCAATAGTCCGCATGACGGAGTAGGATATATACCATTTCTGATACCCATCAAATGTGGTTCAACACTCATCAGGTGCCGCTGAAGTGAAATAAATACTCGGTATATACATTTCAGGAAATCATTGCACACCTGTCCGATACGACTATAACAAAGGCCGGTCAGATAGTCGCGAAAATAATCATGAGAATATAATTACGAACTAATAGGTTTCACTCTTTCACAGTATTAATTTATATAGTCCCAGCACCACTCTCAAGTATGTGCACAATGGTCCTTGCAAGCCTTGCATAATAATGTCGCATACGGACATAGTGAGAACAATGACTATAGTTATAGTCATTGAGGGAAGGAAGTCTCCTGACTATTATTTTATTCCTGATTTCGGAAAAAAACCAGGAGAGACGGGGGAACTCTTGTATACTTGTACTGTACAATAAGGTATAGTCTCGCTCTGGATGCTATACGAGACTATACGGCGATTGATTTCCGCTTCCTCCTAATGTCCGAGGCCTTGCATTCAAATATATTCTTCTTCTGTATTGCCTGGATGCAGAATGATAAGAGTTGTCTCAAAAAGTCGATCATGACACGTATGAATATCATCATCATCATCATCATCATCATCATCATCATCATCATCATCATCATCATGATTAGTATTATTAGCGTTATTATTATTATCCCTTCATGTAACTGCTGACTGCTGAGCAAGTGGTTCCAGTGTGAGTGACAAGATCACTGTGTCTGTGTGATGGCAAGAAGAGACGCTACTGGCATCAGCACTCTACTATACTGAGTCTGTATAGGGATAAGTATATAGTACATTAGGCTACGCAAAGCACTGGAAGGATTACCTAGAAGATTATAACGCAGCTAGATCGAATCATGACATCAGTTTAGCGCGACCTTCATTGCCGTCTAATATCTACTAATATTATTAATTTATTATTGTAGGAAGAGCAGGAAGTAGCCCACCTGATGGGCAAACATCCTAATGTTGTTCCCCAGACTTTGTGGGCCTCGCTAATCACCTTTATAAGCGGCATGGTCAGCAATAGGAGGCATGTAACACGTGCAATTTTACGGCCATGATTATCTGACCCTGGTCCGACCTCGCGGTCCCTTTTGCCTGAAAATCCACATCACACACATCAAAATATCCAGTATTATTATTATACTATTAATATACCGCCGACCAATGGCGAGGTGAAGTAGAAGCCAGGTTGGCGTCGTTGCACTGCAAAATCGGCCAAGGAGAAGAAGACTGTTACCGACGTTACAGTGTGCCGTACACGTCATTTTCCCTGGCCATGTAAGTATATATGCTGCACATTCTGTGCAAGACCCTTCGTCGCCAGCAGTTCCGCGACTATAACCCATGTGTCTCTGGAGAAGGCATCCCATCATGACGACAAGCCGACAAGGCATAATAGTACGTATGTTGTTCCGACTTATGTGTTATAGAACGAAGCAGACTACTCAAGATTTTTAGATGAAATGTAGTACAGGCCTTCTTATACTCACTCTGTTGCCTTCCTATGTAACTCTTTGTAGACCTGCATAATTATGTCCCGACTGAAGAGGTACAGTTCATTATCGCATATGCTCCTTAATTTCGAACGCCATTGTGTCCATGGCATGCCATGACCTGATGACACCCACATGCAGAGCTCAAGGGAGAGGACCTGTTCATACCTGAGTCGACATCACAAGAACTGATGCTGCCGCAGTGATTTAAAATGATTCTGTTCACCCACAGGATCTCTATGTTGAGTGACAATTTGATGCAGTCCTCTAGAGGGGTTACTGCTTGGCTATAAGTCTGCTGCTGGCATGAATGCAAGTACGACTCCCCACACACTGTATACACACCCCTTCCCTTCCACCCACCCACCTCCCTCCTTGATCATACAATAGAAAAATGTTGTAAATGGACTTGTTTTGGGAAATCGCTCTTCTATTATTTGCATAAACATAAAAATTGTGATCAGAATCCTGCGAGGGGAAGTTGAGCTTGTCGGATCTGTGCAGCATAATAATGCTGCCCTTTTAGAGGCACCATTACTCCACGCCTCTTATTATAGGGATATATAGGCCATCGCAGAAATGAAAGGTACTGAAGGAGACATTCAACTTCCGACCTTTTCCATGCAGCCCTGCTTTATAAAACCGACATCTGTCCGCACTTCTTATGAAGAATAGATGGTGACCTCTGGTCTGGTTCAACCTTCGTATCAAGGGCCTCCGACGATCATGCTGGCATCCGAGCAAAGCATAGCTTCCCAGCTGGTGCGAGGAACGAGTCACATTCCTTGGCGAATAGGTGATGCTCCTTCCTCTAACTTTTGAAAAACAAACCAAGTTTCGCTCATTGAGAGCAGTAATGCAGGGACCTTAGCTCGAAATTCAGGGCTATATGGATTAGTGAAGTGGCAAAGTGTTTAATGACATTTCCATTCATGACTCATCATATACATACATATATTCAAGTCACCATCCTTCGCAATACAAGAGTGCCGACAAATATTGTGAGCATCATTACTGTGCATCAAAAACTTATGTACCCTATACACGGTCGTAAGATGGGATCAGCCAGCACACGTTTTGGGTTTACCTCGCTTATGCTACAGTCCCTAATACGTTTAGGATAACCAGTGTAACCGACAGAGCGGGGTTACACAAATCATTATTATCTGCCTTCATGCAATAATAAAGAGCAACGAGTAAGGATATTTGGGAGTCGGTGAGAAAGGATGCAGGTCGCCGAAAATGGCCTTCATTCACCATAAAAAGAGTTCAACATTATAATTACCTCTTACGTGGAGCGGATGTGGGGAAGCTGCATGTTCTCCACTTTTTGCATCGCGTAAATGCGCAGAAAGGGGCAACAAAAACAGCTGCACTGTAGTGACCGCATACCGCATGTTAACCAACGACTATTTTATTCGTGTGCAAAAGCAGGGGAGGTACAACTCCCCTTATTATAATAAGAGTCATAACAAGAGTAATTCCGCATGATACATAATCATGCAGTAGTAGATTAATTATTATAATTAGTCATATAGCAACGAGACTCGTTCTGGAGACAACATTATTTTGATCCAGTACGGTATGTAACTCTCGCTTTTCCGCAGATGACTGGAGAAAATCGGGGAAAATGATAAGTCAACCACAGGAGGATGCGATCTGACGACAAAGGCCGCAACACCTCAGCGATGAGTTTCTGAAGAGACACACGACGACGAACAACCATTAGCCATGGCAAAGTTGAGTGTATACGCCTCATAAAGTAACTCTCGAAGAGAAGTGGCCTCGCTTCATTGGGCAAAATGAATGAGCTCTCTCATGTGACAGCGTGCAATCAAGACACACAAGGAAATCATAGTTATCTTCTCGTCCTTTATATCTTATCAGCAGGTCTTATCTCTTATTACAGATTATCTCAGTAATGAGGCTGCCCAGACATAATGACTCCTCTACATATACCATGATCCTCTGGTGTCAATGGAGCCACGGGTACAGGTGGTCTGACTGGTCGGTTCTCGAACACCCCTTACACTACTATATAGTAATGCTGAGTCCGCCGCATCCCTCCCCTTCAGCTGATGTCAATATTATTAGAACATGTACTTTATTACGGAGCCCTATAAGGGCTCAAACATATGGTTGCTCATCACCTTAACTCCCCTGTGACTGGATTAACTAGAGAAGAGCATGATGGTGTGTGGCGACTATTGTTCACTGAGTTACAGATCGTGTCACGCCAGATTTTAAGTTACAAAAAACTGCAGGAAAACTGCACGGAAAGAGCCTCAGGTGGACTGGACCTGTCACCACCCAGGCACCCACTATATATACCAGCTCATTGGAAAATATTATGATCGTAATTTTACATATTCTATTCACGCCTGCCTTGCGACGCTGCATCCCTCCCGGAACAGCCACTTGAAGCGCAGATCGTGCAAATACTGGGAATAATCATTATTACACAACTTCCGCGAAGGTGCGCGCGGTACTGTGTAACCCACTGCCACACAGCAACTACTGCAGGAGATGGAATGGAATCCATCCCATTCATTCACAACCTGAATTACATAAATGATGCGGTGTAACACCTAGACTGCGATAGGTAAGGTACTGTGGGTATATACAGTACAGTATGATCATTATTTGACTCTTTGGAGACATGAATTCAGTTGATTAACTGCATAAGCAACCGACCAAGAAGACAAGTCCGGACTCGCCCGGACTGAGTACGAGTTCCTCTTTTTAGATGACTGCTGTGTGGGTGCGGAGAGGGTGAGAACTTCCCAGCTTCTAGGATTGCTGGAGTCTTCCACAATAATAACACTGAAGAGTGGCGACAATACTGTGAGAGTGCGCCGATTTCTCGAGGGTTTCATCAGCACCCGATATCAGTCCCCTGGCATGTACGCCTCTCGACGGGCAGACGAGTCGGTTGGGTAGCCCCGAGTACTCAGGATGAACATCGTTCTCTCTCGTCCTGGTTCGATGGAAAGGAAGATACACAGAGACAGGGCAGTACTATTCCGGAAGAACATTTCCGGTTGAAGCAGGTTATTCAAGCTCAAACATGACGCGCGATGACGCTTTCTCTCATCCACTCATGCATTTCTCAGTGCCAGACGAGTCCGGTATATAATCATGCCCCATACTGCGTTTATGATAAAATTCATATTCCGCCGGCCGCAAATAAGACACCGCATAAGATATAGTGAGGGTCGACGTGTGAGCAGGAGACATACGTATATTTTCCGCCTGCCTAGAGATTACTTGGGGGTTTCGCCTCGCGGAGCAATCATGTGGCACTAACTTAGCTTTAATAAAATTCTCGCGAAAAATGTTGTCGTCGGAGTCCCGATATATGTGGAACTGGATACAACAAAATCTGTTCCAGTGTATCACACTCAGGTAAAGACACGCCTGCAAACAAACTCTGTGACAAAATGGACTGTGAGTATACCATCAGGCACGGTGTGACCTATTCATTCTCACCTTTTCGAGTCAATCCACAATAACGCCACACCTCCTTCAATAATATATTATAGCTATGTAGCAGTCATGCCATTATATACGACATGGACAAATACCATTCTGAAACATTCGTTCATTTCGTCTGTGGATTTGACCTACTGGGAAATGAGAGACACCATTATTTTGGAGCCAACATACAGAGCCACTGTCACAGCTTACGTCGATCACCATACTGTCGTTACACCGGGTGGTGCACGGCCCAATCCACTGGTTCAAAGGTGGGAGTTGTGACTGCTGGTTGTTCACCCAAGCAACCTGCCTCAAAGGGAAAGCAACACGGATAATTATTGCCGGAGCTTCAAAGGGTCAGGGCGGGCGACAGACATCCCCTTAGACTTTACCGCTGATTTCCTCTTTGCTTGAGCAGTGAACAATCCACAACTTATCAACATATACTGATCACTTTGGGAGTGCATCACCCCGTCGCATCACTCGCGAAGAATAATTATTCTGACAGTGACCATGGCTCCACATGTACGTGTCATTCGTGTCATATTCGTGCCAAGAAGAGGAACAGGGCTACTATCGGATTATTTTTAAAATACTGGCCCTTGTGTTTGCCTCTAAATAACTCCAAGGGAAATGGTCCAAAAAATAACATTATATATTATACACATCGTTAGAAAGCTTGTTTAAATCTACGTAACATATTTGCGAGTTGATTACCTATCTTCATTGTGGAATTTTTTATCGCAAGAAGAACACGGAAAAGTGTCATTTTTTGACTATAGTTGCCGAAGTTACGCAGCAAAACGAATTTTTTTATGGCACTTCTCGAAGGCCGGAAAATTCCCCCTGCGAACCCTGGATAGTGCAAATCTTTGTAATAATATATTTGAAACTTAGAAATCGCCATTTGTGTAATCATAATTAAGTTAAATGCGCAGCTCAGTTATCTCGGCCGTTTATAATCCAAATTACTTTGTGAATGTATCGACGGCCAGCCAGAAATGTGAGTGATAAGATAACATTGTGCTCTATTACACTAAAAATTTTAAAAGTACTGCTTTAGTATGTTGAATAGACAAGTACCCAGCCCGCCTTCTGGCGGGAATGGACGGCATTGATTTTAAATACATTTAAATTTTTTAGTGTAATAGAGCACGGTGTAATTTTATCACTCCCATTTCTGGCTTGCCGTCGATATACATTCGCGAAGTAATTCGGATTATAAAAGGCCGAGATAACTGAGGTGTGCAATTAACTTAATTATGATTACAGTTCCCACCCAGCCCGGAGTGTGGGCTATTAATAAAGCTCACGTCATGGAAGCACTCTTCTGCTGCCCGAGCCCCCACCCTGGGTTTACCAAGGCCCATGCCTATTATGTACTGCAAGCAAAATACGGCGCAATACGGAGAAGGGATGTATGACCAAGAACACGGCAAAGACAGATGCGATGAGACACAATATAACAGTCGGCCAAACATATAATCAGAAACGTCGCCCATGGCTTACCGAACACAAATGTAGCCTATACTTACGTCTGTATCTTCGGAGTAGTCGCAAGAGAAAAGCTAGGCGTTTTCTGTCTATATAGCTGGTAGCGAAGCCTGGGTTACGCAATGCATGAGACCTTGCATCACTATATCCTCAGGATGAAGGCAGTGAGGGTTAAGACGCACTTGAACCAACTTCCAGCAACCTCTATTGATTTGAACAGTGCAACCACGTCTGTGGATACGCAACTGGACAATATTTCCCTTAGGGCAAACTGCAGGTGAAGTGTGTGAAATAGTGATGCATAATTATATAAGCTGGATGTATAATAAATTATTACAAGTTGACAACAGGTATTTCCTTACTGGATTATTGTGAAATGCGGCTTGCTCGACATTACTTAATAAAGATCGGTGTTGAAAGAGAAGGACTCCAGCAGCCAGGCCTATGGGTGCCATAATTATGCTGCGATGTATAGTCACCACATTCATGAATACCAAGAGCTAATAATATACTCATTCACCACATGAGTATAAAAAATGTCGCGCAGAAGTACGTTTGGCGTATCAGTCCAGAAGAGTTAATTGACTGACAAATTTCTACTATTCCATTATGTTTGATCATCACATATTATTCTAGCCTGAGACGGCATACATAATACCTTTGTTTTTCAATGTAATGCGTTGCATTAGGGGAAAAAAAATCCCTTTCCAGCTACAAACGTGCACACTGCAAGGATGTGCACTATAAACAAAAGGACACGTTCCGATACCTTGTGCCAACTTTCCCTACCGGACAAGAGACAAGAGGAGTACTCAGTTGACACCTCGAAGAGCGATAAAAACATCGTACCGTACGCGTGACTCCATAGGTGATGAACGCACACGACTGCCGGGGAGGACATCCAATCCCAGAGGCGCTATATACGGGGCCTTAAAAATCCCATTATTGTAACAATTGAGGCAGCCCCTATACACAACCCTGCGGGTTTGTTGGGTTGTTTATTTACTTCAGAAACCCGACGTCTATACAGTACACCACAACACATCTCCATTCTTGGACTGAAAAACTTGATTAAGCAGGCACCATATAGGGCTATAATATCATAGCAGTTGACGTTTTTGGAAACAGACTGAGCCTGAAGTCACACCGTCACTACATTGTTTGACTACAAAACCGACTATAGGAGGCTATCAGCTATCACCACACGTACGGCGTAACCTTTGCGATGATAATGCTGCGGGTATTTCTCTGCCCAAGATGACAATCTGAGGATGAGGAAACATGATGGGAGAGTTAAACGGAATATCGACTTCAAATGCCGGCATAACGTATGTTTGGGTCAAATAACGTACTTCAGTTCCAAAATTTAAATATAAAAATATACTCCGAAAAATACAGAAATTTTGAAAGTAGCTTAGGTCTTACCTCTGGCGTTCCCGCAAAAATTGCGGCCGAGATCGTAGACTTAAATTAGTTACATTTTTTTGTTGTTAATTCTAAAAATGCTGTATCCACAGCTGTAAAACACACAGTTAATAGTACAGAGTCTACTTGACCTTGAAGATGTCACAGGGTGTAGAGCCGAACCAAGTGGCTAGCTAGCACAGTCCGTATAGTAACACTTCAAATGCAATTAAACAAATAAAGAAAATGTGTCAATTCAGAGTACTCCAGACCTATCCATATTGCTTACTTCTGGCAATAAGTAGAAAGTAGTGTAGTACTGCTAAGAGTGCATTCGAAACACGGTATAGAATGGTTACAGTCTATGAAGCCAGAGCCAAGACAACATGCCAACTCCAATGCCCCTAAGAACCAGCTGACCAAAAGTCGGCAGCGGGTGCCCAACCGGAGGTTAATAATCCTGGAGGCACTCTTGATGCAAAAGAGATTGTTGTTGTTGGTTGGTTGGTAGGAAGGGTTACCCAGCTTGTANAGTCGAGCCTTGGCAGCCGGGGGTAGGAGAGGAAGGTGTGGGATTGCAAGGTAGGGGGTGGGTGAGAAGGGTGGGGGAGAGGAGGGCTGGCCCCGGCTGTACTGCAATGCCGGGTCCAACCCAGGGACGGGGGTGGGATATTCTCCCAAGCACCCCGTCCAACCAAGAAATGCGAGTCAGGTCCGAGGACCGCTCGAGGAAGAGAGTACCGTCGCTGGCGAACCAGCCGGGCCTCATACAACCATTGTAATATGAATAATTAAGATGCAAAAGAGAGACTTGCCAAGGGTTATATATACGTAAAAATGAGCAGAACACCGCCATAATCGGCCTTCTTATCCTCAATCACTGCAAGGATAAAGAGTGCGTCGACATTCTCTTTCGGGCCTGAAAAGCCCCCATCATGCACACAAGGCCTGCCTGATAGTGGAGCTAACAGAAGACAAAACAGTGAAGACAAATATACGATACCACATTCCATCATATTTTGAGCGAATGATTTGAAGCAATGGCGCCATGTGCTCTTTAAAGTCTGATTAAATTGGTCATAAATTATAGTATATAATTATAATGTATTGTTAACTTCGTGCTTCACACGGTGGACGGTGACTGCTGCGATATATGACATTCTTGCCAAAATAGGTTTGGGCCAAAATTAGTCTCTTGGCATCATCAGGGCCTATTATGAAGAGTGCTGGTGGTTGTCTTACTTGCAGGTCGTTTTTGGGCGAAGCATCTTCTGGTCCTGTAGGTCGGAAGTGAGTATTTTATTGGACGCGTATAGTGTTCATTTCCTGCATCATCCTGCCTGTACGTCCCCCTATATTATATGATACCTGCGACACATGCCTCACATGATGATGGAACAGAACAGAAGGGAAGTGCACACTGTTATTGGTGCACAAACGAAGAGTGACCTTGGTCCTTACTGTCCCCAACTGACGAAACTGACGGTGATGACGTCCTCTTCAACATTCGTTATATAATTCATCATCCGCTGTGTGATGTTTCAACGTTCAGCCATTATGCCATATCCCCTTTTAATACGACGGATATACCCATTCGATCATTATACTATGGATATACACGTGTTGGGAAGGCATCATTGATCGTGCTGGCAGAACATTCGGAGCTCGATATCTAGGGAGGTGGATGCGACGATTTCCTTTGGGCCAAGGAGTGACGTCTGGAGGGAAACGTCACACACACACACACGGACACAAACAGGGAATGAACCTTTTAAATGGGTTATGGCGACCTCTAGCTGTCATCGGGCTCCCTCATCTTCGTCACTACAGGCCTAATGCATTTGGCTACCCGCCTGACTGGCATCATCATCATCATCATCATCATCATCATCATCATCATCATCATCATCATCATCATCATCATCATCATCATCATTTTCCCTCATCTGCAGAATGAGAGGGAAAATGGATAACTTTCTTACGCCATAAGGATCTACAGGTTATTGGGACGAGATACAATGTATTCCGTCTTATTGTGAGAGAAAACCTTTCTCTCCTGCAAAGCAAGACTCTTTCGGACAGACCAAATGGGCTGCTCCAAAGTGACAGCACAAACCCTCGTAATGAAGAGCGTACATGTCTCTGAGAGGAAGAGAGCCTGATGAAATCTACCAACGTCTTAGTCGACTATGTGAATATGAATGAGACACAGACTGTCTAATATTGAAAACTATACTATAGCTCGAAGCATGTTTATGGGGAGCAGGCGCAGACACCGCAGCAGGAAGACGGACGGTGCCCACAGTGCCCACCACATACAGCTACCACCATCGTCCCGAGCAGGGTGCCGTACAAACAACAATATTTTTGCTGTTGGCCTCATCACAAACTCTGTAGGCAATGCCTTCTCAATGACATACGTATTATAGGCCTACAGCTCTACCTATATGACCAGCTCGAGCAGTCGGAGCTGACACGGGAGCACATAATAGTGGGGCTCAATAATATACGGCAGCGCTGCACCGGGCCGAAAATACTGAAGGCCTGCTCAGTCATTCGCCCAAAGGATGAGTTTACATACAGCCTGACCTTCTGCGGCAAAGAGCACGCCACCAAAAAATCCGCAGATCGCCGGGTAACGTCATGGACACGATTGACGCATTGCCAGAATATGATGAGTACGTATCAGACCCTGAGGCTGAGGTAGGTTACACCGAATACTGGTACTACACTGAGGATTGACAAAAATATTTGTAACGCACGTTTGGTACAACATTCATTCTATAGAAACGCATAGTCCGGCGAACTCGGTTCCATTCCCAACAATGGTCGGTCTTGCGGGGCTGCGGCCATTGTGTTTGTTTTTCAAGTGTTCCCGTCGCGATGACAACTTCGGATTGGTGCAAAAATAGTTCTGCTGTAATAATAATATAATTACGATGTCTAGTGCTTTACCGTTGAAAACTACGTATTTAATAATTTTTCATCCAGATCTATTATAGAGAGAGTTTGTGGATTGAAGAGGCAGATTGGGCCAGTGCTTGTAAAGTTTCAAGAGTCCTTGTATTTGCCTTTCTGACTCTGAGAGAGTACCTGACCAGTCTCCGGATTTTAAAAATAAATAAAATATCATTATAATGGTCCTTGTGAGGGTAACGAGGACAGCCCCGTTATCCGCTGACTATACTTATATGAATATAATATTATGTCGTGATGATGATGAGGATGATCATTATCATTATCATTATCATTATCATTATCATTATCATTATCATTATCATTATTATTATTATAAACAGGTGTCGGACGGCTCCTGGTGCTGACGGACCCGGCCAGCATCCAACCGGGGACACGTTTCGCTACCTATACACCTTTATGAGGCTTTCTCTGCCACATTGGCATCTAGCGAATAATGACGCCCAGCAGTTCTTCTTTTTCTTTTCTCCATGGGCTATTCATACATATACAACAAGCTATAGCTTTTCTAGATATCCATCAGTGCTGGAAAGTAGGCCCAAAAAATACTCTTGTCGCTTGACAGCAAGAGATAACGATAAGTGAAATGAACAGTGACTACAAGAGTGACTATGCTGCAACCGGAGCATCGCTCGACCACCGTGGAATTGCGAAATTGCCGACGAAATAAATATGGACAGCAATAACTTACTGATGTCAGCAACCACACTTCCCGAGAGAAAAATCCGCTTATATACGATTGACTCAATTGCGCGTCACTAAAATGATTGTGACACGTACACGTGACAGAGACAACAACTCCGACGTCTGGTGAGTTATCAACCATTATTCCGAGATCGACCAAGTGAATAGTTCGAAGTAGCCTGATTCTAATCTGGTCGCCATCAGGCTACCAGTCTTCACGCACCTTCTACGTACGTATCATCGTCCACCTCATATAGTTTAATACATTCAAATATGAGTTCTGCAAAGGGATGAAGTGTAATATTTACGCCTTAGTTTTCATACACACATTATTGTTCCCCAAAATACTGCAAAAGTATATACGTAGGCATGCGACAACAGCCAAACTTGACAGAGCAGGACGGCATTAAATAGAGCCAATAAGTGCTGACTCGGCGTTGGGACAAGTGTGTTGTTGGAAGCGATTTCTAAGCCACAGACCTTTGTATATATAAGCCAGGAGCCAGTTACGGATGCTGTATAAGTTGGCCAAACTTCAGTGATCCATTGATCGTCAAGTGTGGCTAGCTGCTTTGAATGTATCTGCTCCGAATTAATGCTGAGACCCATCGTCCTTTTCATGCACTCTGGAAAATAAAGCAACTGAAGCACGTTCATGTCACAGCAGCAACAAGTCCTGAAGTAATGGTATTCATTTCTTGATTCGCTGTCAAATCATCTCCCGAATAAATTCCGAAAGTGCCATTATTTGTCGAGATATCACGCAGCAAAAAAACATCACCATCGCGGAGATGTCTGAAAGTTTAATTTTGTCACATAAATAAGTATATAGAGAGATCGAGGACAGGACATGACATCATCGTCGTCATCATCATGCCTATTGTTATTATTGTTATTGTTGTTGTTGTTATTATTATTATTATTATTATTATTATTATTATTATTATTATTATTATTATTATTATTATTATTATTAGTTAAATCACAACAACTGGTGACACCAGCATGAGGAAAAGAAAATATGTAAAACGTGCCGCTACATTGAAATGGGTTTCGCGTCATGATCACCACTATAAGCTGTAATATTTTGTGTAACCTTTTGCTCCCTAAAGTGTTAAACAACACCAACGAATCACCTGCTGATACATTTGGCCATACCTATAGGAACAAAATAATGAGCACATCGATCGGACACAAGCCAATGGGGTAACCAATTCGGTACTACCTCATATAATTATAGTGTATACACCTGCACTGGTACTCCCGAGTATTCTTCGGTGCTCCCTAGGTACTCCCAAGTACTCCTTAAATTTGGTACTCCAGTGTACACTTTACAAAAGCTCTGCTCCTATGCATGACAGCTTGGGACCAAACTTCCAATAACGAATGACCCAACTGACCCAAACACTTGGCCGAACACCCATGTTTATTATTATCCTCATGATGCCGAATTTAATACCTTTTAAATATCATTGGTATAACATCTATCGTAACTATTCTTCGCTATGGCCTTGGGAAACGCTGGCAGTGGCAATGGCCACGAGAACCTATACGTCGCGTCGTTCACATGATATTATTTATTGCACATTGAGTGACGTCATATTAATATTTATGCTGTACTTATATTAATAATTTAATATTATATACTGTTGCATGGCCTCTCAGCATCATGCCTATTGTTACAGCCGAAATGTATGACAGACAGACACCCGAAAACAGTGAACGTGCATAAACGAGGAAAAAAATATCATCGTGCATAAGAGTGTGCAAGAAAGTGTAGAACGACAACAGCATAACAATAATATTGGCATACAATCATGAACAACCGACGACCTCTATTTTATTATTCTGCTGAACTTCCGACTGTGCTGGTCTACTAGATCTGACAACGATCCACCATCCAGCACGCGACTTTGATCCCCCGTCGGACGATCACTATAATTATATAGTTCCCAGTGCAAGCAAGCACTATTGTCATTCCTTCTCAGTTGGCCAATTAATGTACTGTACATTGTACATACGTAATTATGTAGCAAGTTCGAATAATAAAATAATGTGATATTATTGGGACCAAGCTCCGCTTCTCTGCCTTCATATTCCTTCTCTGCTTTTTTTGTTGGATCCTGCCCATATATCCGTGAAGTTATACAATAATATCCAGCACCATGCAGGAAGTGAGTGGTACGTTCATATACTGATGGGCACCGTCTCTTCCACCCCAAGGCAACTGATTCCTTAAATAACTCAATGGGCAACCGAGTCATGATCCCACGCACATCACTTTTACTACAATCAAGTTTAATCAGGTATAGTTACATTCATAATAATATGCGCCTAGACTGTATATTCACATAGGCATTTCGCGGAAGATGGAAAAATGAGTGCATTTTTCTCACAATGAGATAGGAGCAAATTTTGTATAGTAGGCTATTCAGTAGGCTACTCGGAATAACTCACACCAGCAGCCAAACATTCATCATTATAATATTATTCTACAAGCAGAAACTCCTTTTCCCAGTGAATGGAGGGCTCTGGACACAACAAAAATGACAACGGCATCAAGTAGCCTACCTGGGCTGTGAATCCAGCAAACGAGACCATGCCGATAAGACTTGGGGCGAGGGATGCTTCTTTTCAATAAGCCATATATACACACACACATATAATTATATGGCACTGCATTATTTAAATACAGTAATTGATAATGATAAACTATAGTACATAGAGCACTGTCAGTCAGCAGAGTCGATATCACACTGTATAGCGGTACTTTATTCATGCCTGAGCAGGAGGGGTCCATAATTATAAGCATGTCATCATTTACGAGACGAATATCCTTACCACGCGGACAATCCAAGATTAGCATACTGCAACTCTTACATATTATACATCTTTACTCTTACATCGTGCGAGTGACAAACAATGTAGGGCTACGTACATTACCTGACGGCAACAAAAATGGAAGCTACATACTACTACATCAAAGAGCATACCTGATAATATAATCTGTAGCCATTTTATCGTTACTAATATGAATCCAAGCAATAAGCTGAGCCGGGTCACCTCGAATATTGTACACCGAAGGGATCCCAACGAAAACTAGGTGCAAAAATGAAATGGAATTCATACGTGACAGTGAAGAGCAGCATGCACAAAGTCTGTCGATCACGGGAGTGTTGTTGTAATCCCAGATGCCAAGAGAGGGGCAAGAATCTCGCAAGAGGATTCGAAAATAGAGTGAGGAAGATCGAAAGGCCACATCGACAGACGACAAGTGGAAACGACACATGTTGGACTTGCTCACACATTTTTGGTGGTAAAGCCCAACATTTTTCGGAGCGTCAGCTCAACATTGCATAATAGGTTATGCAATAATACGTATATTGTATCAACCACCAGACGCATCTTACCCGCGCCTGCCTGTTTCCAGCCAGAATAATGTCACCTGAACAGACATTCAGACACCCCATCAGTCCAGACTCCATCAGACCTGCGTCACACACATCCTCGGCTGTAATATTCGCAGACAATAGGTGTCCCCAACACGCGATGTTGATCTCAGTGCATCAAGTTGTGGAATAGCTCATCATGGATGTGGAATGAATGTTGCGACTACAAAACACACATGTATGATGACAAGGGCAATGCCTGCTATTAAACATTGCAAATTCGGGTAACCTGGTTGTTGTTGTTGTTGTTGTTGTTGTTGTTGTTGTTGTTGTTGTTATTATTATTATTATTATCATTATTATTATTATTCAACAGAGGATGCAACGGATGGGGACGCTGGGATGAAGATGAAGAGGCCTCACCGCGACTCAAGGGTTGCTTTACTATACTTTATTTACGACTGTATTATACTTGTACTGTACTACCAGCCCGTATTCCCGTGACAATAGTTCCCCGTTCACTGGTGACGAATATGTCTTTTGCACTGGTGTACGTGGATATTCATGTGGGGTTCCCCCAGTTGACATTGCCAAGACTTGCTCAGTCTGATGTGGTGACAAGAAAAATAATACCGTACTGTATAATTATTACTCCCATTGCAATAACGTGGGAGATGCCACTTGCTGAGGGCTTATGCAACCTATAATAACTACCCCAGGCCGAAAATTCGCTACAGTAGAAAAGGTGATTCAAGAAAATGAGAAAAGGACAATCGGACTCCGTATAATTATAGCTCTTCACGCTACAGCACATCACACGGGACTTTAGCTGCTTAGTGACCGTACAGATGAACGAGAATCGGTTACTCTGAACCGAATCTCTTCTCCCTTCCAGTCTGTCAAAACTGCTGTGTTTTTCATTACCAAATTTAATTACCCTCTTGTGGGATATGAATTGCCACGGCCGTGTCTCCAAGCCTCTTCATTCCCCACTTCATCAGAGGAACTACGTATAGCGCGCCTACTGTGCCCATTTCTATAGCATATGGTATTATAGCCTACACCGAAACATAACTGTGCCTTTTACCGGTCACACCTTCATGTGATAACAATAATATTATACATATTTCATTGCAAGAGTTACAGGAACTGAACAAAGAATCGCCAGACCAAACATTCCCTGCCGAAAAACTGGTCGATGGAACTGGAGGACCTTCCCGGGTGTCTGATTGAGTGGAAATGATGCGAGGGGCTCAGAAAACAAATGCAACTGAAGACCTACACCAGATATAATTATGTTTCTAGACTCAAGAGAGAGTCACTGTGACAGCGGAAGCCATTTGTCATCTGATTGATGAGCTCTATATTATGCTGTTTACACGTACAATAAATCTTTTACGGGGAAACTCTTGGAAAGCGGTCTGGAGTATGGCGCTGACGTGGATGGTGTAAGCCACGTCTCACCGGTATCAAGCAGACAGATCAGTACAACGAGCCCTAAGTGGTGCGTGTATATATCTTAAATAGCTCAGAACTGCCAATACCAGACATTGGTGGATTATTCCACCTGCTGGCTACGCAGAGAACACTACCACTGACAACTCTCTCTACACGTGAATGTCCGCAGTTACTCGCACGAGTTCACAATAATCATTGCACTGAACTTCAATGTGGTTGGATTCAGATGTATCTACCTGCTGGTGAGCACTGACGATGCATTGCATTGCGGATAATCGATTACGACAAGTGGAAAATGTTATATCATCTCATTGGACAACGTCAGACATGCACGACACAGTTGCAGAGAGTCTGTTAATAAATTCACGTAATGATCACATCACAGCCTGATTCGTCATCCATCGGCCTGGTGCATGCACCTGCGGGCACTTAATTTGTTACATTCGGTGGCCTCATTGCCATGGATACTGCCATTTTTTGTGCGCACCTCTTACAGTGCTTTAAAGTGCCACCGAACGTCCCGATCGAATCATCTCTTCCCTGGACGTTACCCCGCATTAATACGAGTTATTGTTTCACCTTGTCTTTGACTAATCATCACAAACAGCTTGCCAACAGATTATGAGTGAGATAATTATGGAGTATTCACATGCCATAACTATATGTTGCGTCGTATGTCGTGACCCAAATTCCCGAATTCATATTTTCATGCCAGAGTTTTGCGCGCATATTCGGCCACATATATACGAGTATACCTGTACATTGTCATAGTCTGGCTTTCAACAACCTATGCTCAGGGAGTCGGAGAAGAACTCGGATACCACAGAGACAGACAGGACACCACATGGTTCGTCATAATATGCCTTTAGGTATATTATTATTATTATTATTATTATTATTATTATTATTATTATTATTATTATTATTATTATTATTATTATTATTATTATAAACGTTAAAGCCTCCTCCGCCTTCATCTTGAAAGGTCGGCAATGGGATGAGTAGACCGGACCTTTTCACAGCCGCTAGAGCGGTATAGGATCATCCTCATCCTAGTGTAAGGGGATAATCACCCACATGCAACAGCTTTTTAAGCAATGATGATATACAGTACAAGTACTTGCATGTGCTGAATATGCATTCATCATGTTTCACAACAGTGCGTGACTGCTGCTGCGAAGAAATATTTTCCACGATGGAATGGGTGTAGCCTACATAATAATAATAATTATAAGTGTTTACACCGCAACCAAAACACTACAGTGTTATCAGACTATTTTCCAGTTCATTGTCATTGCGAGAGGTGAACATGCTGCCATTCCAATAATGCCACTAGCTGAAGCTGTTGAAGACAACAGCCCATGGACAGCTAAACGCCAATGAAGGAGCCCGAACATCAAGAAGCACAACTTGCTAACAACTTTGTCCGTCCCATCTGCTGATATTATGTGATTATGTTGTTGATAAGAAGGGAGGTGAAAAGCACACATGGTCTACTGTTAGGTTGCGTTCACTTATTCTGTTTTGCAACCTAACATAATTATACACCCAAACACCGTTATCACCATACCGTCATCCGGCACGGTAGGTGACTATGATTGGTTGACAACGACATATTAATTGATCCCAGAAAGTGACAATTCGTATAGGCATGTAGCGCATGCGATGTACACAATCGAGTTCTATTCATTCAGAAGAGTGATGTCCTCGTGGTTAAACCAAGAATAGCATCACCATCCATGGCACGAGAGGAAGTCATCTTCTGACGTCTGACCAGCATATTATGTCAAAGTTCACCTTTCTCCGAACAGGACAACATGCAATATTATATTGACAAGACCTGCCTATTGACGTACGAAGGCACCTGCTCTGCTTTCAATTATTATCTGTTACAGTTATTATTTACAGTTATTGGCAAGCATGATTGTGAGCCTTAACTTCCTTCCCTGTATTCACGAAGCTTGATTCCATCGCATAATTATTTGCACTTTTCTTTTAAAGAGTATAATATCTATAGGTATACCCGCGTACATGACTCATTCTGCTCCATCCCGAAAATCGCGGATACGAGTTTGTCGGCAGCCACAAGCGGCAATGAGCTGAGTTTGCAGAATTCGACGGACATGACGTCGTAAAGGATTCAAGCTATAGAGTTGGCTGTAATAATTAACGGCAACAATGAAGGGTCCTGCCGAAGGAGTCGGATTTTGCACTGAGTTGCCAAGACTTAGGTACATGGACTGCGCCGATTGCAGCAGACGAAGGACAGATTTTGCCAGAGAATAGTACCCTGGGTGAAGCCGTATAGACGAGTTGGAAGCAGCTCAACGTTCTGGAGGCCTTAATAAATGTGGGACTGTACAGCCTAGAGTCCTATAGAGTGACGCCAAGCACTATGCGTCAGTCAGTGTCATCCCATGCTGCTATATACCCCCGAGCGAGGCCGCATGGACCACTATATGTTTGATGCATATAAAACAGAGCAGTAATGTATCAGGCTATGGTTCCATCCGAGGAGGACACACAAAGGTAGAATCTCTACCCATATGCCCCATAAAGTTATTACGCAAAAGGGTATATACGTATGTATATAATATGACACTCCTGATGTAATCAGGAGGTAATCTATCGAAAGGTCTAGAAGGGTCGGTGCATCATGCTCTTCACTACCATAGCGTAAAAAAGAGTTGAGTTATTTGCACAGTGAAGACACACGAAATCATGTTTACAGTCACTCTACCAATAAAAGTTTATTAAATTATCGACACCCAAGGAAGGTAACCAAGGAATAGGTTGTGCTCGCGTGAATGCTGGATGACGGAAAAATGTACTGTACCTATACCAGTATATTGATATCCATTATAACAAACAATGATATTATTATTTTGTTAGCATATTAGTGGAAATCCTAAGCTTGTCGTATCATTATGACTGTAACCTCCATAAGTGAACTTTTGTACTCTCTGCACACAATAAAATATTATGCTGATCGTTGTTATGCCCTGGAGCCCCGTCCTCTCTCCCTCCTTCCCGAGGTAGTAAGTTATTAGGCTACTCCACAAATCAGCAGATCACTTGTCCGCCGTGGAGGAGTAAGTTAAATAGGGAGGTAGCCTATAGTGTGACTTGCTCGGACTACTTTCATGTCATTAGTCTCATTACCATTATACGTCTGTAATATATTTATTTATGATTATGTTATATTTATATTTCATATTTTTATATGATATGTTATTGATAATATAATAACTCCACCGGGTGTTCTAACTCACAAATGCCTCACCAGAGGACTCTCGGTTTACCTGCAGTAATTACCGGTAGTAATCATTCACCCGCCGGTCATTATAGACTATCATTGTGGATACTGATTTCCTTGATTTTAGCATTATGTATATTGCACGAAATTTACTACGGCGTCCAGTGCCAATATTATTACTCAGGGCTGACGAGTGAATTCCCGGCGTGCCACAGAAATTACCGGGTGAAGATCACATTGTAGGGCAACACGTGTGGACAACACGGAATTAATCACAATATTAATTTTAACTGATTTCAGGCTCGTTCCAGCATTACACTTCTCACCAGTCCCTACAAAAGCACCACTCATTTGTATGGGTTCCTCTCCATCGCCTGCACTAATGTTAACACAATCATTATATGTATATCCTCTTCACACAAAAGGCTGGGTGCATTCTAAGTGGCTTCATGAAGCACTAAAAAGGATTATGTTGTACTATATGTAGTAAATGTATGGGGAGCGAGAGTGACCGGATAATAATTATGTCATCTTTGGAATGTTGCTACACTGGAATATCCTTTTTAAAATGGAAGATAAGTGGACTACCTTTTTTATTTTTTTTTACAATGAACCTGGCTGTTTCTTCCGTCCCCGGTCCCCCCTTTCGCCATGACCTCAGACAGATCTTAGTACCTGTAAGCTAGCATATTTTCTAAATATAATGGCGACGGTATCACACGACACATTGACATAACGAGGAGGACTGGAATACCCACCGATCACCTGTCGGATAATAATGATTAAGGCACGACATGGTGATCATGCCTGAAATGATGGCAAAGTGTGACGAGAGTGGGAAGACATCAGACCCCATAAAAATAAGACGGCAACCGACTTGCCTTTGTGAGGCACCCACGAAGGCCATTAGCGTACAAGACTTAAGATTTGCTTATTGACTAACGCCGCTACATTTTGAGGCAGGAATTGGCATAGCGAAAGGAGAACGAGAAACATGGCCTGATACATACTAAAGACAAGAGAAGAACTTGTCTAGTAAAAATAATTGAACCTCGGAATCGGAAAACAGGTTAAGTGGACATCAAAATGACTTGGCACTTATGCACTTGTTGCTCTGAGCCTCGCTGTACGCCAAACGGAGCGTCGCAGGCGTACCAAACTCGGGTGGTAGGTGCGCCTGGCGAATCCATGACGATACAAGGTGTCGGGAATCCGATACGAGTAACGAGTGACGAATGGGAGCGGTGTCTTTGACCCCCCACCCTCTGGACACCCCCGTAAAGTTAACCTGTTTTCCGACTCCCATGCGAGTTCGAGGCCACGTTGACCCCTCTGCAGGTCACAGTGATTGTCGCACCTGGGTAAACAAAAATTGGTATTTTTCTTGCGGCGAATGCGTACCTATCTCCGGTACCACGATACCGATAGCACAAACGAGTCAAATGAGGCACTGGTTTTTCTTACCCCCATCCCTTTTTTATTTCCGATTCCAATGCGAGTTCGAGGCCACGTTGACCCCTCTGCAGGTCACAGTGATTGTCGCACCTTAACCAAACCAAAATAGCGTTTTTCTAGCGGCGAATTAGAACTTAGCCTTGGTGTCACGAAACCGACAGCACAGACGAGTCAAATGCGGCACTGGTTTATCTCATCCCCCTCCTGGGATGTCGCCTATAGTGCAGTAGATTATACTTGTTGTAGGTATGTGTATACAACATGCACGCCTATGTACTGTACACAACCGGTTGGCGACACCATTAGCAACATGCAGCAGCATATGTTGTGCATTGTAGCCTACGCAATTATGTGATATCTGATGCGGCTTTGGTATAAAAAGCAGTTCCACACGACATATATTGATGTTTCCAGTTACTTTTATTGACCATATTCCTTCATCTGTTTTAAAATGCTGTAACGGTTAAGGCACCGTCTTTGCCCAGGCTACTCAAATGACACACAGTGGGTTCGGGTCACACAGGTGTTTATTCTGAACTGTCCCCAAAAGGGGCTGGAGTACAAGTATCAGGAGGGGTACCAAAGTGCAGGAGCTGAGGGCTCCTTCTGGTGGCCCCACCCACCAGGGGGGAAATAACTGGGTCAGCCCAGCCCCCTGGTGAGTGGGACGTCACAATGCATCTACACTAAAAAGAAGGCATTGGAATCGGAAATAAAAAAGGGATGGGGGTAAGAAAAACCAGTGCCTCATTTGACTCGTTTGTGCTATCG
>KZ539190.1:16964-30293 GCA_000934665.2 Catajapyx aquilonaris | reverse complement strand
TGATTCGCTGGCATTTTAACCCTTAACTACGTAGGTGGAGCCTGAGAGGCTCCAAGCACTATTTAAACGCATGTAACTTTTTCATTGAATTTTATTTCCCCTGTCCTTCCATGACTTTGTCAGAAAAATCTTCCTAAGCATGAAAAGGAAAGAAAATTTTTTTTTAGTCCCTATTATTTGGTTTAAAAAAATTCGTAACGAGGAACAGGTCCCTCCTGGAACCGCTCAGGCTCTATATCTCAGGTGAAGCCTGAGCGGCTCAAACACATGATGTAACCTTTTAAGAATTTTTCCCTGTCGGAATATGCTGACTCAGCGTGTGATTTTTACGTTATCGGAAGCCTAATGATCTGAACTGCACTTTCTGTATGTGAAAAGTCCAATATAACAATTTAGTTGATAAGCAGAAATTTAAATATACCGTTGGAGCCTCTCAGGCTCCACCTACGTAGTTAAGGGTTAAAGGGCTCTGACCTAGAAAACCACTTGTGGCAATTTGAGATTGTGCTCAATTTTTTACATCTGCCAATCAATTTTTTGTGGATCTAGGAATATTCATCGTTACATCCATTGCAATGTTGAAACACATATTTTCAAAACTCCAAAATACACGGTTCATGTCTCGAGTCACCTGACCATCCGCCACAGCAATAACAATTTTGTCTGTGTGTGTGAGAGCTTCAAAATGGCAAATCATTGCTAGCATGGTAAAAACAATTTAGGAGGGGGTCCTTTTTGTGGCATACATAAGCTTTTTTGCATTTTTATAAATATGCATGATGTCAAAAAATTAACCATCTGTTTGTGCCAGCAAAATAACCAACTGGTACAGGATGTCTAATCAAGGTTGCAACAGAAGTTCCTTGAGAATCAGTCACAAGGGGTCAACTGTGTGTTCATTCTTGTGGAACTTCCACTCATGGGGGTATTCTAACTTAAATGATGTGTAATAATTTCTAATGGCGTGTCCTTACACAGGAGCTCAATCTTCTTAAAAAAGATGCTGTAGTCTATAAAATGGTGGGGCCCATTCTGCTCAAGCAGGACCTTGCAGAAGCCAAGGAGACCGTTGGCAAGAGGATTGAATACATATCCGGCGAGTTGTAAGTATTGTTTCTGGTGCATGCCACTGAAAAACATCAGTGGTCTTGACACTCTTATTAAAACTAGGAAACGGTATGAGAAGATGGTGGAAGAGATGGAGAAAAAGCAGGACACCCAGAGGGAAACACTGAACAAGTTGCAGCACCAACTTGGTGAAGCCCAGCAGAGACCTAAAAAATGAGTGCTGCAAAATCTAAACACATCTTGGAACTCCTCCCCTTTAAGAAAACCAATGTGAACCTAATTTAAACTGGGGCTGTAAATTCGCATGCATAAAAAGTGAGTTTTCCATCATAATGTCATTCTTTATTCTTCCTTCCGTATACATTAGCAATTATTCATCTTCGTTCCTAAAATACTGCGAAAAATCTTTGTTCTGGATTTCCAGGTAAAACTTATTGCATCATGATCCAAATTAGGTTAAAAGAGCAGTGCTACAGAGCTCTGGTCAGTTCAAGGCATTGCTATGTTAAAAACTAATACACAAATGGCTACTTCTGTCTTGTCATGTTGCTTATTCGCCAAGGATAGTGGTGCGCATGATGACCTCAGTGACTTTGTATGGGTCGCAGTTGGAGGAGGGCCGGCGATCTTCATAGTATCCTTTCCTCTCCTCGGCACATGAACGAGGGATGCGGATGCTGGCACCACGGTTGGCCACGCCTGCAAGAATATATAAAGTCGATAAGTGCTTGACACTGCGCATGTGTAGACGTGAGATGTGTGACCTGCAGAGAAATCATTGATAGACGAGGTTTCGTGGCGTCCAGTCAAGCGCCGCATGTTGTCCTTCCCCTCCTTGGGGTCATATGCCTTGATATGTCGGTCATGGTGCTGAGAGAGCCTCTCAATTGCCTTCTCAATCTCTCTGAGAAGAGTTCATTAAAAGTCAATGCACTAGAATACCTTTCCTGCCTTGCAAGAGAAATCGGCCCACAGTAATTATCTCGCATTCAATTTCTTGCAATTATGGTGAAAGTTATTTGTCATGTCCTTACCCTATCCCGCCCTCCTCTCTCATGGCCTTAGTCGATACGTTTGTGTGGCATCCAGCCCCGTTCCAGTCCCCTGGGATGGGCTTGGGGTCAAAGGTGACCACCACACCGAAATCTTCTGCCACACGGTGCAGCAGATAACGTGCCATCCACAAATCATCTCCCATCTGGATTCCTTCGCATGGGCCAATCTGGAACTCCCACTGTGGAGTGAAAATTAGTAAAATTATGTTTAATCGAGCTTTAATGTGTACAGGGCCCAACATGAGAACCGAAGCATTTGTACCTGAGCCGGCATGACTTCAGCGTTGGTCCCACAAATCTTGACGCCAGCATACAAGCAAGCACGGTAATGAGACTCAATGATGTCTCGCCCGTAGACCTTGTTGGCTCCAACTCCACAGTAGTACGGTCCCTGGGGTCCGGGAAACCCACCCTTGGGCCAGCCATAGGGATGACCATCCTGATCCATAAGAGAGTACTCCTGTTCCATCCCAAACCAAGGGTGGTGGTCAGCCACCTTCCGCATCACCTCCAAGCAAGTCTTGCGGTGGTTGGTCTCCGCAGGCTTCTTGTTGTACTTGTATGTCTCACACAAGACCAGCTTGTTGTTGCCCCGGAGGAATGGGTCATTGTACAGCGCCACAGGATACAAGTACACATCAGAGTTGCTGCCTTCAGCCTGGTACGTGGAGCTTCCATCATAGTTCCACACGGGAAGATCTGAAAAAATTAATTTCCTCATTTTTACTGCAAGCCGGTTGAACTTGCAGGACTTCCCTAACCATCACACCAAACTTGCCCCAGTGGAAGGCCCGCTATTAATTTAAATGGCCGGAGCTGTGATTATGAAAGGGTGCTATTACTCCATTAGCAACAATTGGCTCTTCAAGGCTGCCCCGTTACAGGAAGGTGTAGGCAGTTACGTGCCCAATCTGGCTTATGCAACGTCCACATTTCATAAATATTACCAAGTACAATCAGATTTTGGAAACTCTTCAAAACTAAGAAATACTGCATTGCCACTAATTGCAGCATGAGTTTGCTCCGATGCATACTAACAGATGTTTACAGATTTTATTGTGGGAGAAGCCATAACCTTGGCCATAATGCAAATGGTAATTTCATATCAATCTCTTACTATAGTCGGCAGATTTTCAAATTCCAGGCAGATAAAAGCATGTGTTACATCACCTTGCCACAGACACTGCTACACGCTACCTCGTCCTTGGGAAAATATACCTGCAGAAGCTAATTACTACTTGTTTTTGTTTCCACCTGATGGTTTCTAGTCCCAATAATTGGACCTTTGAGACGTCCAGGGTGGACTTTCATTTTTTTTCTTTAAAGGACATGAAAATAGGACGCGCACAATTCTTGTCGCTTACATTCCGTGCCGCATGTGAGGTGGATTACACAGTCAAGGTCGTAATTAACGTTTTTTTTGTGGCTGGAGAAATACACTTCCCTCATCCACAAAAGATGACGTGGATATCCTATGCGCAGTTGATTTATCGCAAGTAACGACGCAGCATCCAGTGGGACCATATTCAATCAGACTCCCAGTTGTATGAGGACAATGTGCAATAATGCATGAACTGTTAAGCATTTGCCTAATTTGCCTTCAAGCAACAGATCATTATTGTTAATGCTTAATCGGCGTTGCATTCA
This sequence comes from Catajapyx aquilonaris, assembly GCA_000934665.2. Classification (NCBI taxonomy): domain Eukaryota; kingdom Metazoa; phylum Arthropoda; class Diplura; order Dicellurata; family Japygidae; genus Catajapyx; species Catajapyx aquilonaris. Next base: position 26,523 of record KZ539190.1, on the reverse strand, counting down.
TGCAACCGGATCTAAGTCAAATGTCACGAATTGTCACGAGTCATTGCGCATTACCTGGAATGGAAGCTATTTCACACACAAAACCACGACCTTGGAAAAATGTGGAAAACCAGCGGAAAACAGACGTTAGTTGGTTTAACACCCGGTCAAAATGTCGTTTAGGAAATACCTGCAACGGCGGAAATACTAATCGGTCGACAATGCCAGCAAGCACAGCTCTACAACTACCGTACACTGTCGGCATGTCACGTCGAAAGGAAGTGCTGACATTTAAGACTAGGAGGCATTTAACTACTCTTTCAACACCACCTTTTGGAGAAATCGTCACACCCGAAAACTTACCGGAAGGCTTCTTGGGCACGAAATCCAATGTCTTGGTCTTGCACCGAAGATCTTCGTCGGTACCGTCGATCCAGATGTACGTGGCCAGGACGTGGTTGTCCGGCTGAGGGAGGTCCATGTACCTGTCCATGACCGTCTTGTTGGTCTCGTGTCCGCCCGTGGCCGTCATCTTTCAAAAATTGGTCTCGCACCTGTTGGGAGAAAATTTGGGTGTGGTCAACTCCAGTTTGGCAATCACAGAAATAAGCGTATCATTTTTTGACTCTTTGTTGGCCACGATGGGAACGCGGCTAAAAATAAGTTTGGCGATGATGTTGCGATCAGCCTTTTAGTCCATGTTTGGCGAGAAGCTCCACGTGCACCACACGTGACTATAATGATCCTGCCAATTGCGGTACTAAAATACATTTCCGAGATGTTGGCTTAGCAACAATGTTAAGCATACCACACAAATGGGCAATACAGGTTAAATAATACAGCAGAATCACTCAGTTCTATAAAAATTGCAATTACGAACAAGTTTAGCTATGTGCCGCAAAAATGCATTAAAATTTTATCCACCAGTACAAACACTTCAGGAGAAATTTTAGCCCAATTGTCCCCATGTCCTATAGGATCTAGTCACCACCAATGAACTTGGAAAGTGCAAATGCTAGGCTGATATCACTCTCGGGATGCAGATTTTTTTCCCCCAAGAATATATATGGTCACTGGCTAATCTGCCCGAGTTTCACATTTTGATGCATTCAGCTCCATATGACTAACGCACACACTGCAATGACTGCAGGTGTCCTGGCTGAAAAAGCGATACACTCCTTTTGTCTCAACACGTCAACATACCGCATTACCGCGCATTCCTAAGCAATTGTGCATTTCCCACTGAAATATTATCCATTTCACTCAAACAATACTATAGGAGAGGAACAAGCGCACAAAAAATCTACAATACTGCCAGCTGTTATGGATGTAATTACGTACGTAACACAGGTTTCCCAAGTAAACATGCAACACACCCTTGTGAAAAAAATGGGGAAAAATTTGACCACAAAGTTTGACGTTTTGTTTCCAACTACACTGTAGCTCCAAGAAACTTGTCTCACCACAAATTCTTTCACAGGTCACCACATTTCCAACTAACGGTCCCCCCCTTGAAATTTCCCAAAAAATCCGTCCCCTTGCCCCCTATACCAACAGGTGAAAGCTACTGATTGTTTTGACCCCGAAAATATATTGGGTTTGGGGAGTGGTCAACAACAATTACCTTGCGTACGTAGAGATAGAGAGAGAGAGATGATAGGAGAGCTTTTGAGGAGGAACTTTCCTGGTGGAGAGCTGGTGTGCGACTGAAGAGGAAAACCTCGGGGTCTGTGGGTAAATGTACTAATACCACCCCAGGTTGTTGAATGGGAGCTATGATGGTGGGAGAGCCATTAAAGAGTCGGGGGACGTTGCAACACCGAGCCGGCCTATTGGCTGGCTGTCCCTCAGAATTTCGGTGATCGTGATTGTGCGGTCCAATGACACAAAAGTAGTCGAAAAAGCACTCGTAAAAAATAATGTTCACAGCACATCGCGTTTACAGGGAGTTACGTCACATTTTAGGGAGCCGCCGGAAACTGCGGAAGAATGGGGGCGCAATTTGACTTCATGGACGGCTAACAAGATGTCGTGATTCGCCTTGACAGCTTGTTTTTTCAAACGCCCTCTTCCCAGACCTGTCACATCATGGGTATGCATATAACGAGGCTTTGAAGATCGGCGGTATGTAATATATATAAAAAATTGTTTATATACTGTCGTGTAATTAACTGAGGGTTGAAATAATTGCATCCGATTCGTCCCGAAATGGGACATGATAAATATTTGTGCAATGCGCAACAAAGAGGATTGTGAGCATCAAGGTTGCATGCACATTATTATACCTGCTGACTGAAGGTCATGTCGAGGCCGGTATTGTTGGGGCATGGTGAGGCGCCGACCTGGCAGCAAAAAGGGTCCAGTTTTAGGCGGTTATTTCGTCCTACATTCCACAGCCGAGCCACAATGACTAATCGGTGGATGAGCAGGGTTCCCCTCCAGAAAAAAAATATACGTTTCGTAAATCAGGCTAGCTGTTCATACCGTCTGATTAATTCGATGGCTTTATTGCCACGCATTGCGCCTGATTATTGCATTGGACTCGCAGCATATTGCACGGTTATTATCGAATGCTGAACCCGGAGCAAGACGTTAATATATTGTATGAGGAAAATATTGCAGGGTAGAAAAATGTCGTGAGAAAAATGGGATAAGTAATTACTCGGATGATTATAATTTTTATAGCAAGCCGCTCTGAACTGGCAATAATATACAGAAGGAGCCGAAGTGTATAAAAAGTTAGCTAATTCTTAGTCATATGTTATTGTGCTCTACTCTTTGTAATTAAGTAGGCTACACGCATGTGTCATTATGCACACCACCTAATTATACAATCGCGCAGTGAATCGTTTGGAAAAAAAAAACAAGGAGCAAATGACATCACTCTAAGATAGGCTATACTTCTGACCTTGGGCTGAAATCTTGAAATATATTTTAATTCAGAGTCGCTTCATAATTATAATACCCATCACATTATTTTAGATTAATTTTCAGGCAGTGTTTGGTATTTTTTTTAAGTATCGCAGGCCAGATACGGTCATATATTGTGCTGGCTGATAATTAATCGACAGGAGAGTTGCAGCACACTGCGATATCATGTATGCAGGGTTATAAACCAATGGTCACTCCATGGTCGTTTCAAGCGCAGTTACAAACAGGGACAAAATAATGATACTCCCTATCTCTAATTTCTTCATTACACGCCTGTCTACTCAGCAGTCAGCCGGAGCATAACCTACACCGCGCAGATAACATAGCCCGTGAACAATAACATTATTACGTGACTCTACACCAGCCTATAACTACAAAATGTCGATTACGAAATCTTCACATGTCACCTCCCTTGAAAAAGAGAACCGGTAATAAACTTGTCCCCCTTGATTTATGTGTGTAGGTCCTCTCCAGGCAAATCGCTTACGCAGCATGCAATGCTATCCCCAACAATTACTACTTCCTCGGGGCAGATTCGTAAGAATCGCAATTACAGTTCCGTAGGAAGGACGCTTAGTTGGTTTAGCCTCGTGTTGAGTCGCCAGAGCGTGGATAAGGTAAGATGAGGTAACTATACATTTTGCTGATGTGCGACAACAGGAAGTGTTGTCAATCGTCGTGCTGTCTCTCCCCTTTTTTGTGTGTGTGCCAAGCATTTGCATGACTCGCAATGGAAACTTCAGGTTGAATTTTTCTCACTGGTTCGTCTTAATTGTTGCGACTCTCCACAATGGTTCGTCACACAACAGGTGACGATTTGAAATTTAGATCAAGGTACCGGGTACGAGTGATTGACAATATTAATCATACAACCGAGGTCAAAGGAGTATTCATCTATCTATATTATCCGCAGCATTTTTCTGGGAATTAGGCATCAACCTGTGCAAACCGGTTCCACAGACTGCAGAAACCCCCGTGTCTCAAAATAAACCAGTTCTACGTAATCCTAGTCGTCATAACGTCCGTGTTATGTGTTCGAGTGAAATAGACCCAAACCGACAACAAGGTTGCGAAATAATAAAACAATACCTAGTTATCAGACAGTGTAAGCAGAGTGACGTCATGTAATGTGTACGTCAAATAAGAAGTCGGGTGCATTAAACTATACCAAACAAAAATTATTTTTTTATTGTCGTACTGAAATGACTCGTTCCGTTTCATTCGCCAGCAGAAAGACTCTGAATACTGACAAAATGACACGTGATATGGAGACGGATGTACAACATCTGAAACGCTCAACAAACGACTACACTTCCACTGAAAAAAGAAAAACTTTTTCCTCGTGACGAAAAAAGATATTTTCTACAAGTGAACATGTAATAGGCAGTCAAGTTGATATGCACACATTCATTTACACAACAAGTTTGAATATGCCTCAAACTCTGCAAAATTGCAAATATGGCGTTCATCATAAAGTAACATTCGTTCTGAAGAAAAAAAAAACTTTGTTTAAAGAGTAAAGGGGGGAGGTTGCATAATCGCATCATTTACAATCTCAATTTTTTCAAAAACTACAGGTCTTCCTTGGTGTAGACTACTTCTTTTTTAAAAAAATGCATCGAATCTTGCACCCTCGTCATTGCCTCCTTCAGTTAACATTGCATATACTGTGTTATATGTTTGGGAAAGAATATAGAGGGAAATGACTCGGGGGCGTCCGTGTGGTCCATCATCATCAGAGACAGTAATTAACAGAGACAAGAGCGGACGACATTTGTGTTAACGGACAGGCCATTTGCAGGACGACATCGCAAAGTGGGCCAGGTCAAATCATGCATTTTACTCGTCCAGACAACAGGTGCGGACCAGGACTTCTGTGGCCAGGTACGGGTCCACGTTGGAAGATGGTCTGCGGTCCTCCAGGTATCCTTTCCTCTCCTCGGCTACGGACCGGGGGATTCGGATGCTGCAGCCGCGGTTTGCAACACCTCAAGGACGGAAAACAACGATTAGTTGTCAGCCTTTTTGATGTGTGCTGCTGTCAAAATAAATGGCAACTGGCATACCGGCTGAGAAGTCATGAATGGATGAGGTCTCGTGCAGCCCAGTCAGCCTCCTCTCGTTGTCCTTGCCCTCGTGGGGATCGTAGGCCTTGATGTGACGAATGTGATGCCTGGACAGCTTGTCTATGGCCTTCTCGATCTCACTGGAAGGCAATAATTATTGATAATAATTGAAGGGCATGTGTACAGTACATACAGGTTGATGCACCGAGCATGTAGTAATCCACGGAGCATTGCAGGGGTCGAAATATTCGGATGAAAGGTGCAATTTACACTCCAAAATTGTTATCTGCAGGGTCATCCTAAATCCTGGACGCATAGGTAATAATATTACAGTGTTGCGGTAGCCAGTGTAGTCTACCAATATTGTCAGCCATATTATTACTTATGTGTCCATACTTTTGGGCCACCCTGTACTGTACACTCCAAACTGAACCTTGGAGTGCTACTTACCTTTGCACTCCAGTTGGACCTGCTTTTTAAATGGCTAAACCTGGTAATTAAAAATTAAGCCCTCCGAGTGTGTAGTCTAATTTGCACTCCAGAATCCAGATGAAATTCTAGAGTGCAAACTTTGCATCTTGACAAAAAAATTAAGATTCGACCCCTGGCATTGCCATAATCGTATTATTCTGGGACTTTTCGTTCCCATGCAAAACACCCATCGCCCCATAAGAACAAAGTAAACACAATATATTTTTTCAAGTGTCGGTTGCACAAGGTCGGATACAATCATTAAAGAACAATTTCACGAGCCAGATTTTAACGGCTGTTGTTCATTGTTTCATTATTGGCTGCCAACAGGGAACAACAGCCGTTAAATCTGAGCTCCTTAATTAATAAATTATAGCCGGTTGCATATGCATCCGATCTGGCGCAACCGGTATAATTGGCGACATATCTTTAAGGCACAAATGCCATGACTCGGAGTGATTCGAAAAATGGGCATGAAATATTAGTTATTTTTAAACAAGCTGGCATAATTTTTCGTGTTGTGACCTGGCTATAGCTACATAAAGTTATGTATTATACGAGTTGTTTTATCACATCAACCATAGTTCAGTTGCTTATATCATTTATATAGGCAGGCCACTCCAACTTGCCATTGATGTCATCGTTTCGCATATATACCAATTGAGTGGGTCAGAGTAATAACGGCATATCCCAATCACAAATGTTTTTGAGATATCCGAGGTTTAAATGTGTGCAGAATAATACTTTTTAATGTAGTCATATCAATGTAAATGTGAATTTAATAGAAAAGTATGGCTCCAAGCTGGCTCCAACTTATGGAACTGATTCATTGATGTATCTTGCAATCACAGCCACCAAAAACTCAAATTCGACCCTTGGGTGGGATATGCCGTTATAGTTCTGACCCACTCAATTCATATTCAACCGGGAAATCTGCCGAACGCATCCCTGATGGAACCTCACACTTTTCAAGTTTCCATTGAGATGCCCGGTGGAGATGTCCTCTCATATCAATATGAGTAGACGGTGTCAACAAAAAAGAACTCTGCTTGCTCCCATTGTTGCATGAGGGCATCTCCATCATCATGGAAACTTTGAAAAGTGTATGTGAGGTTCCAGGGGTGCCTTCGGGAGATTTCTGTTGACTATAAGAGGTGGTATAAACAAAACGCCGACGTCAGCAATGGCAATATAAGCATGCTGTCGAGACTCACATGATGCCGTTCTCGTCCCTCATCGTCTTTGTGGAGAAGTTGGTGTGGCAACCGGCCCCGTTCCAGTCTCCGATCATGGGCTTGGGGTCAAAGGACACCAGGATGCCAAAGTCCTCAGCGACGCGGTGCAGCAGGTACCGGGACATCCACAGGTCGTCGCCCATCTTGATCCCTTCCACCACACCCACTTGGAACTCCCACTGAATCATTCAGACCACATTATTACAAGTCAGGACGAACTACTCTCAATTATTATTGTCAAGAAGTGACTGACCTGGGCGGGCATGACCTCCGCGTTGGTTCCGCAGATGGCCACCCCTGCGTAGAGACAGGCGCGGTAGTGGGCCTCGACCACGTCCCTTCCGTAGACCTTGTTGGCTCCGACCCCGCAGTAGTACGGCCCCTGAGGTCCAGGGAACCCGTTCTTGGGCCATCCGAAGGGGTGGTTGTCCTGGTCCAGGAAGGTGTACTCCTGCTCCATGCCGAACATCGGGTGCAGGTCGGCCGCCTTCTGCATCACCTCCAGGCAGGACTTGCGGTGGTTGGTCTCCGCAGGCTTCTTGTTGTACTTGTAGGTGTCGCAAAGGACCAGCTTGTTGTTGCCCAGGAGGAACGGGTCGTTGTAGATGGCCACTGGGTGCATGAACATGTCCGAGTTGCTGCCTTCCGCCTGGCCCGTCGAGCTCCCGTCGTAGTTCCATGCAGAAAGTTCTGATGATGGAAAGGAATCGACATGTAATAAAATGGCGACGACAATAAGTCGCTCCCAAAGCAGCTTTTATGCGCAAAATCGCGCTGTGACAGCTATAGATGAGAGCTGTGACAGCTCCATTTGGGAACATCCCTTTTATTTAGTCCCATCCTGATTCTCACCACTGGGGTCCTTTGGAACAAAGTTGATGGTCTTGGTCTTGCTTCGCAGGTACTCTCCGGTACCGTCGATCCAGATATAAGTGGCCAGTACCTGGTTCTCGGGCTGGGGAAGCTCCATGTACTTGTGAAGTACCCGCTTGTTGGTCGTCACGTGGGAGTTGAGTGTCAGCGACATGTTGCTGCGATGGAAATCTGCGGGACAGTGGACAGACCTACATATTAATAACCGCGCAAGGCATGCTCCCATAGTGTCCCAACCACCCATCGCGGGGACAGCCAAACAAAGAAGGAATCGACAAAAAAAAATGTGCAATTTCAAAATGAGGATGAACCACACAAAACATAAAGGAAATAAAAGAACGAAACACACAAGTATAAAACAAACCTACGTTGCACCAAATTTACGCAGACGGATTTATTGCACAACTTAGCTGCAGGCCGCTGCAATAACTGCGTGGCGGAAATCGTGATTGCTCTCTGCATGATAAACGCCATTTTTCACACTCCAGTAGGGCTACTTCAGCTGGGACGAATGATCTATACGTGGGGAAAAGAAGGGAAAAAACCTGGTTCATTAGCCAGGGCGGTGTCACATACGGATATTTTTGAATGGCCATTTTTTTTGCATATTTTCTGAGATATTGGACTTGTAGAAATAAATGGTGCGTATTCGGAGACTGGAAATGGCGAGTACAATGACTGCAAATTTGCAACTGGTGCTCTTTATTCATCTGGCTTATTATTTATAGGCGGCCGTTCAATTCCAATTAACTTTGATTGCATCGTATGAATATCCAGTGAATGCAACGCGATATTGTAATTGTGTGCTTACTGCCCCTGTGTGTTTACCGCTTTCAAAAGGAGTTTCTAAATCGGATTTCAAGGTCGTCGGTCACGAAAGACGGTAAACCGCACGTGTGTGGAAACCACGGAGGGCATTGCATCATCCGGTCATGAAATGGCTCTAATTTTTCATCCCGCACAAATTACTCAGGCGCTCGTTTGGAGCGACAGGTGCCTCAATTCGGCTCCTAAATATGTCAAGAATAGTTTGGGCCCGGTTCCAACCAGACAACGCCATCTCCACTGAGCAACGTGCAATATCAAGTGGTACTTGCCCATGCAGATTGCACCCTGTAGCAACAGGTTGTCTCACGTATCAATATCCATGTATGCAAATTTTTAATGTAACGATTCAATAAGTGGAACTTACGGTTGTCGCACGGTCAATTCCCCTTCGACAATTTGACAATATCAAATATTTCCCCGAGCACTCTGTCGGCGCCTTTTGATCTTCCGCCTTACCCAAGTCGATCTGAGCTGTCCGCAACACTACATAACATGCATTTCCTAATTTTACACTCTCCTTGCCCTGGCCAAAGCGGATTTTTGCGGGTGGACTTGTGCCAAATACTACCACGTGATTCAACCGTTTAAGTCCTTGAGACTATATACCTTCTTATCAAATCGCGAGATGAATTAGTGACGACTCAGCATATTGTTGACAATGTTGCTCTGTTGTGAACTGCCCTAGTCCAATACAAGGCGAAGTGTGGACTATAATTTTCACCTGATTTATTTTTAAAAAATTGTACAGTTCAGTACAAGGTAATGAACGGAGAGAACTTTGCGCCTGCCAGGTATGCCTCCTGCCCATCAACATATCGCACGTGTTATCCAACCGTCCAGGATAAAGTCAAGGATAAGTACGGGGCTTACTTGCAGCTTATTCGTGAGCAATGGGATATTCCCCACAACGGCACAACACATACATTATTACTCAGCTGCTACTTTGGCACATATCCATATGGCTTCCTTTCAAGTACAGTGTGTTTTTTGCACGTTTTTTGGGGACCAAAACAACCCCAGGTTGGCCCATCGCACGTCTGCCTTTTTATTTATAGGAAAAAAGGGGTGAAGGGCCTGCTTCCTTCTAATGTCCTTACAGCTGCTGGCAACACCTTGAGGTCAAAGGTCCAGTTTACACTACCACGAATGTTTGCCCCCCCCCCCCCCCCCCCCCCC